>JAYMTN010000468.1:0-16536 GCA_036897425.1 Erodium trifolium
CTCTCTTTTGGAACTCGATAGTATATAGCCCTGCAATAGAAAGGGTGGAAAGGTGTCAGTTGTAGTGCATGCATAAAGCGGAAAAAATAAACAAAGCAAAAGGATACATACAAGCAAGGACCGGGCCGAAAGGTTTAGCTTTTCGCAAATGTTTCATGAAATGTTTGAGTTTTATCGCGAACACGCGAGCATGAATGTCATGTCGGTTCGTATCCCCTTCTCGGCCAATCATCCCAAGCATGGCGTTTATTTCGGGCCACTTAGGATTACACGTGAACGTTAGAAAAATATCGGGGTAGCCGGCCCACCGACATATTGCCATAGCATCTTGGTAATTTTCAACACGGTAGCGTGGGCCTCCAGTGTGGGTTGCTGGTAGTATTATTGTTTTCCCAATTTGGCGTGAATCGGAGTCACCACGGGAAGAAGCATCCATTAACCCAGTATACAGTTCAGCGCGAAAAGTACGTTGGTTATCACGGGCATAACGAAAACGAATTTCCTCTAACGCCATGAAAGTATCAACTATGTATTGCTGAAGTAAACGACCAGAATTAATAAGGGTACGACCCTCGTTCATGCGTTGTTGGAATCGGTACGCATAATACTGGCGCATTGTCACGTGTGTTCGCACTTTGGTTGATCCAGCAGGGAGAGTAAGTTTGATTTCATTATGGAAACCATCCTCGCCGTACGGATGAATAAGGGGATACGAAAGCGCCATGAATTTGAGGTGGAGATCAGTAACACGCTGGAGGCCGGCAGAACGATGTTGGACGATCACATCGCGTTGGAATGAGCCATGGTCAAAGTCGCCGACAATGAGTCCGGCCACTTCATCTTTTGATGGTTTATCATATTGGGGACCATTTGTTGTACGATCATTGATAAGACGTAGGCAAAACGGTTCATCAGGGTTGCATTCATATCGATCTCGAGCAGCACGAAATGATGCAACCAGTACATTATGCTCATCCAACATGTTTGATATATCCTGGATTAGACTCTCATCAATGCCATTGCCTGGGCCCCCTCGACCAAGAGCAGCCCGTCTGTTTGCTAGTTCATTTTGAGTATCATATATATATAACTGAGCAAATTGAGGCTGATTACCTGTAGCAGGTAAGAGTGAGCCGATGTTGTGATAGTTCTGCCCACTAACTCTATAAACATATGGAGCATTCCCTCTGTTAATGGATGTATCAATTCGAGCACCAGCGGAAGTCATCGCGAAAAGGGCATTACACGTGCGTATTTCATTACGAAATTGAACACCACGCGGATCCGCTCCTGGTTGGAGAAGTGCCTCAAGCAAAGGGGGCGGTTGGGGAATCAATGGCAAGCGAACACGACCAGCCGAACAACATAACATAAAAACAGGCTCGGAAGCCGAGCCCTGAGCAACACAACGTTCAGCAGACCACATCATGGCACCACAAAATTGGCATACTTGCGTGGGGGCACCAAAGGACCATGTGGAATCAACTATGGAGGAAAAACATGCAACGTTGATGCAGTGATGGAAGTGATATAAAAATAAAGGAAGCGAAACGCATTAGCAAAAAGGATTGTACCTCGCTTTCTACGGCGATTCGAAAGAGGGGCCTGAACGGAGGGACCGAACACCGATGGCGGTAGGTCAGGAATTTGATCAGTTGGGCCTGAACCAAACAATAGTAAGGACAAAGGAACTATTACAAATTAGCGTGCGCAAAAGGTTTGGTAAATGATAATGGATACGAAGTGTGTAAGTATGATCTAGGAAAAAAGAATCGTTCATAGTAAATCAACCTGGAACTGGTGGCGACGGTTGTGTATGGCCAAATGGGCGGGCCCGATAAGAAGGGTGTGGATTGGACGAACCAGAGCCGCGTAATATCGGTCTTTTCCGCTTGGAGCCGACAGTAGGAGATGCGAGGACATCGTTTTCCGGCAATGAAGCGGGATCAACGGCCGTTGGAGGGGACGGGAAGGCAGTATAAACACTCGAACTCGGGGGAGAAGACAACGGCATTTCACATCGAGTAGGAGAAGCTATAGGGCATGGAGGCGAGGACACAGTAGTATGAGCATGTAGAAACGGCAATCCAAGTAAAGGTTCAAGTACATCAGAGGGTGTAGGATGCAAGAGCGAAACGGGATACATGTATGCGGCCATAAATTGATGAATACATGCAACCTTCCGAATGTAAGTGTTTGTAGGGTCCGAGGCTCGTCTCGCTTGAATAAGAACCAGGCGGCGTTGGAGCCTAGCATAATTAGCTGCGATCCTACGTGAGGAAGCAATGTCATCAAGAGAGGGTGGGTCCTCAATAGATCGAGACCGCCGACGTTCTGCAATTAGTCGGCGCCTATTCCACCGACCAATTCTCATAAGACATTGAGTAAGCTCAGCTGACTCATTCTGAGAGGCCATGCAAGGGATAAAAAACGTACGACCTGGAGTTCAAAGGCCATCAAATCAAAATAAGTTAGCGGGAGCTAAATTGGGTGGGTTGCAAGCAAATTTGAAAGGAAGGCAGACGACATGTGTAAGAAGAGAAGAATAATAACTACATAACAACTGGTAAACTCATTTTATTCAGTTCTAGCGAACAGCGGACATAAATATCACAAGTAAAGACAAACAGCAAGGAAGCAAGAAAATCTTAATACGTTCTGGAAGTAGCTAATAAATGTCATGCTTAAGTTTGTAGGTTTCAATGTCTATTAAGCAGAAAGGGCAGTCAATGAGAAATTCATTGTGTCCAGATATCTCATCACCAGTCTTGGACTCCCAGTGCTGGGAACCAGCATAGGCACAGAGACTGGTCATGCCCAATTCGGCATACTTCCCCGGCTGCAGAATTGAACGAAAAAGTTCCCGACAGTCCAGCAAAGGTTCCCTATTAAATTCCATGTCCTGGATTAGGGTCTGTAGCGCATGTACAGCATCTTGACACTGGCCAACCTTAAGTTGAGCCATAGCATGAATATACTGAGCCACCCAAATCGGTAGCTTCTCTAATCCTTTCAGGTATTTCAAACCTTCATCGGGCTGCCCTCCATTGAAAGTAAGAAAGAAACCAAATAAATACTTGGCAACTTGGTTCCCAGCATCAGCTGATTGTTTGAGCAGAGAGCAGTTAGAACTTGTGATAGACAGAGCCGCCTCGGGTGTGCAATCGAAGTGTAGGGTCCGGAGCACATCAGCTGTATGAAGCAGGCCATGAAAGTCTTTGCAGCTGAAAGGAGAACAAATAACTTTAAGCACAAAGAAAATGGTTTTATTATGAGTACAAACCAATGCCAACAGTGGTCTAAAATAAACATATGATTAAAAAAACGTGACCGAGACAAAGGCTGTCTAAATCGGTGGTTTCCAGGACACTACCTAGAAGGGAGGAAACACACGCTAGCAAGGGTGGAGCATATACCTGCAAGATAGAGCATAAAAGCTGGCTTCATCATCAGCAAGGCACCTGTCAAAAATCTCTGTCAACATGTCGTTTGGAAGTTCGGCAAGGCTGGGACATTCTGCGTGAGGGTCAATGTCCATGGCTAGAAATGGCAGGGAAGTAAACCGCGTGACCATTAGTGAAAAGACAGGAACGAAAATCAGAAGGAACATTTAAAGGGAGCGGGAAAGAGGTGAAAGCCAAATAGGGCGATGTAAAGGTAGACGTCAACATGGTAAACAACAGAGATAATAAAGTATATAACAACCAGCAAGTAACATAAAAAGGCATATCAATAACAAAACAAAAGCACTGACAATCCAACGCACTGAGAGCACAAATTAACCAATGCACATAAAAAGTGAAACGTTTAATAAAGCAAGAGCGAATTCTGAGCAAGAACCTGAAGGACAGGTCTAGCTGTAGGAAGCAGAACGTATAAGAAGTGGCAACAACCGGCACAAATGGCTGCAAGAACAGGAACAACAACTCAGGAAAAAATAAGCATAGTTAAAATCCAATGCCAGAAATGAAGGAAATGCAGGAGCCATTATACCTATGACAACCAAGTAAGGAGTACATAGGAATGGCCAAAGCAACAACAATATATAACACAGGCAAAGAAGGGTAAAGAAGGTTATGAAGAGATGGCCAAATTTAATGACCAATAATTTGGCTTAAATTGACACACTGTAACTGATATTGAACAATCACTAAGGAGGCACCATGATGATGAACTGTTCAGTGAGTAACAGCAAAAGCACAAACATAAATGAAGAATGTGGGGGGGGGGTTCATAATCAATGACACTGATGACTGAAAGGGAAATAACCCGATGGAACCCCATCGGAAAAATATAAGCAATGACCTATAGTAGCAACAACAGATCGGAGTGAGCCTAACCAAGGCATTCTGGTGCCACAAAATAAAATGAGTGGCAACATAAATAACCACACAAAAGAGAGGCCAGCACACAAATTGAATTTTGGTGGCCATATTTCTGTAAGCGATTACATTCGATGGTCCCTTGAATAGACACAAACGTCAATCTATAACAGCGGAACATAGTGTTGAAGCAAAAGGAATCCAACCTGAATAATTGTCCCACAAGTATGAGGGCCATGCACACATGGCTATTAAGAAGGAGATCGCCCTCCCTGATCATTGAAGGGGCGAACAGGTGTAAATCGACTGCCTTCCAGTATGAAAAGCCTTAGTCCTAGGACATACAAAAACAAAAACACCTGAGACAGTAGAAGACAAACATTAGGCCATATTGCAGGCAAAGAATGCGAAAATAAGGCTAGAACCTGATGCAGAGCAGTGACCGTGAGTACAGTTATAAATAGAACACTGGACAGCAGGCAAGGAAAAACATTGCAAGTTACATGGTATATATGTAGTTGCTGTAAAGATTACTGGATGTATAGGAGATATGGTCGGGCAAATACATCGTAATTTGCAAGGTACTGAAAGTCAGCGCAATGAGGCAAAGAAAAATGTGAACTACAGCAAGCATACGTGAAGCAATGAAGAAATAGAAAAGTATAAAATAATTGGAAAGAGCAGTGATGTACAGGGGAGTTAAACCTGTAAAAAACATACACGAAGCACGCAGTTCTAATAAGCGATGGAAAATGTAAGCTCCCAACCATGCGAGAATGCATTAAGGTGAGGGACGCAAACCAGCAACAAAGTAAGAACTAAGGACACAATTAAAAGGTAACAGCACGTTTATTAATCGAACCAAATGTCTTGCAAATGAAAAAGAGTCAACAAGCAGAAAATAAAACAGACAGCCCAAAGAAGTGGCATAGAAATCCCAAGACAAACGAAAGCGAATATAAAGCAAACCAACAGGAACAACATCTACTCTTCACCGCCGCTCGATTCCTCAACTTCAGACAGGCCATCACCTTGGGACGGGAAGCCGGCTCCAGACTGGCCAGTATGGATACGTTCCTTAGACATTGTGGCTGCCAAGCGCTTCCTAAGTCGGGTCCTAGCAGGGGCGGAGGAGTTCCCAAGTGATCGGACCTGAAAATAGATTTGAAAGAGAAGTATTAAAAACGACCAATCCATAGTTACTTGTCAACCTAGCAGGAAAATGTGTGTAGGTTGCAGCAAGGGGCCGACAATAGACACAGGATCAGGTGCCGGGAAACAACCTGAGTAGAATCATCATCTGAATCCTCCAGGTCAGAATGACCCCTCTTTTTAGGTGTCATGGTATACTCAGACTGGGTAGGAAGCATGGAATTCTTCCCCTTCGAACCATCTGCAGGGGACTTGAACAGCTTCCTCCGCGAGGTGGCTGGCCTGCTAGTTCTGGGAACCTACACGTTGGAAAAGGGAAACATTAGGAAAGGAACATAGGACGATGGCCAAGACAAAGCACAAAGAAGGTCAAAAGTGAATACGGGATCAGGTGTGAAAAAGTCTACGACAGTGAAAGAATCCTTCCCTTCCTCCAGGTTGTAATTGTTCAGGGAGATTTTAAAAATAAACTCCTGGCCACAAAGATCAAGTATTGCCTGGGGGATGTCGGTAGATTCAGGGTCTGCTCGGTTGAACAACTTTTTTGCAGACGAGTCCACCATACGCTCAGCCACCTTATTCATAGCTGTGCAGGTTATCATATCGGTTCCATCCTCGACGACAAAATGGATCTTGTACCTGGAATAACGCGAGCAAGCAAATTAAAAGTGGGACAACAATGGAGAACGATGGATAATACAAAGAGAGCGAACTTACAGGACAGGAGGGGAGGCTGACTTGTACGGGCATTTAGTGCATTTGTAGATTCCACCCACAGGAACACATTTTTTCTTACAATCATAGCATCCAAGATAATACCAACCAAACTGGGGCAATATCTCAGTAATACGCCCAGAAAATGTGATCTTATATCCCTGCTCAAAATACAAATGTAGTTAGCTTTCAGACAAGACACAAAAAGCCAGGCTACATGGAAACAGGACGCGTGTAAAATGAGCTTACTTGTTTTTCACCCGCCCATCCAGCATCAATAATGGTCGCAATGTCCATGCGGTTTTCCATGATGGCTTCAGCGGTTGTCCCAAGAACACCAGGGGAACGACCAAGGAAGGTTATTGGAGAGGGGTCAGAACCAAGTTTGGGACGAAGGCGATGTACTTCGGGATGGTCCAGGTCCACAAAACACTGTGTTGCACCAGTTGAAGAGAAACTGAACGTACCTGAGCAAAGAAAGACATGGTTTAAGGACATATACCAAGAGCACTAAAAATGGGGAAAACAACAAAGAAGGGACAAAAACTATCCCCTCATCATACCGGAGTACTGTTTGACCTTGAGCGAGGCAAGAATAAGCATGACGGGAGCAGTCGCATCGAGCAGGCCATGGTCAGTCACAAAGGACTCCGCCAGGTCGTCCCACAGAGTGACCCTGACCGTTCCAATACTAAACACAAGAAGAACCACAAGATAAAACAGTGTTGGTTTTCGATTGGTAAACAATAAAAAAAATATTACAGAGGAAAAAATGAAGCAGATCTTACGCATCACACTTCATCTCAAGATCACGTTTTACATAGCTACCAGTAACAGCTTCTACGTCACCAACAGTTATCACCCGACCAACTATGTCTGTAAAAAGAAATGGAAGGTCAGCGCTCAAAAGAGTAGGACAAGGGGAGAATACAACATGATCAATAGGTAATAACCTGTAAGGTAGGTTGGGTCACCGCATCGCTCGACAACTGTCGCATACGACGGGAAGTGGAAAAAGTGCATTGCAATCGAAGGCACAGGGACAGTAATCGGCCTCACAGATGTTATGAGGGAGAACACAATTTTGAATTCAGAGCTAACTGGTCGGTACTGCCCACGGACAGGCAGGACATTGAAATTCCTAAGTAGGTAAATATTCCCTGGTGCCAACAGGTGCCTGAAGCGCCTGACCATCCCGCTTTTGATCTGAGCCCACATCGGAGTGCCCTGGAAAAAGAAGCGATAGATGGATGAGAAAACTGTGCAAGTAACTAAGTGCAGTACCAAAAAAATGGAAAAGAGCAAGGAAGGTGGAAGAGCTCAACCTCCGAATCAATAACAACCATATCGAGGCTGATGAGATTTTTGGTTTTAGCATTGCGAGCTTCCCAGATGCGACAGACCCTAACCTGAACAGGTTCCGAGCCAGAAGTTGTACCAAGAGTCTGAAGAGGAGCGAGTTCCATAGCAGATAAAACCGAACAAGAAAAAGAAGAGACCCAATTAAGCAAGGGACATGCAGAAAAATGGAGGCAGCACTGCTATAATGGCATGCACAAATCCTACACCTCATAAGCTTTACATAAAACAGGTTATCGAGACGCAACTAATTATTTGGGTTGAGCAGGGCTCCACATAGGTAAACAAATAACTTAAAGCACAAAGCCAATCAATAAGCTCTACACAGGACAGGTTACTGAGACGCAACAAATTCTGTGGGTTGAGTAGGTAAAGTTCAAGATCTATAGGCCCGACGTAGGTAAACTAATTACTAAAACCACAGAACAAATCAACCAATAAGTGCAGAGATGCACAAGTCATTGTTCCTCAGACGTAAACTAACTACGACAACCAACAAAACAATCTTATGCATGGGCACCAACATTTTTTCTATTCAGTAGCATGAACCAAACCCAAAAGAACATTCATCAATCAAGATTCAATAAAATCAACAACAGTTCACAGACCTATCCTGTTTAAAAACATGCACAAAATACATTCCAAACAACACAATCTATGCAGGGGCACCAACATTATTTTATTCAGTAGCACGAACCAAATACAAAATCGAACCCATAAATAAATAATCTATAAAATAAAGAACAGGTTACAATCATGTCCTTTTTAATAGCATGCACAAAAAGGCATTTAAAAAGCATGAATCCAAAATGATTCTAATTACAACCCACGGTATACTGTTAACTTAAGCCAATTAGACCTTTTTTCAAAACACATTCTATCCCTTTTCCTTTGAATACTACGAAGCAAACCCAAGGGAAAAAAATGCATAAGTCAAGAAAAAAAAATGCATAAGTCATCGTCTCTCAAACGAAACTAATTACTACAGCCAACAACAAAATCCTATGCATAGGTACCAACATTTTCTAATTCATTAGTATGAACCAAAGCCAAAGCACATTCCTAAATCAATAAGTTGAATAACAGTTCACAATCATGCACTGTTAAAATAATCCAACTAAACCTTTTTAAAAAACACATTCTATCCCTTTTCCTTTGAACACTACGAAATAAACCCAGGAAAAAAAATGCATAAGTCATCGTTCCTCAAACGAAAGTAATTACTACAGCCAACAACAGAATCCTATACATGGGTACCAACATTTTCTAATTCATTAGCATGAACCAAAGCCAAAGCACAATCCTAAATCAATAAATAAATTGAATAACAGTTCACAATCCTATCCTTTTTAGTAGCATGCACCCAATAGATTTAAAAAGCATTAATAAAGAATGAGTCTAAGCAGAACCCAGGGGATACTGGTAAGTTAATTTTAGAACAGCCATGACATACTGTGAAAGAAACCTGACAAAGGCAACAACAACAGACGGAGAAATCAAACCCAAATAATCAACACACAGTCAGAGGACAGGACCAAAATCCCTAACAAATCCGCATGAACACGAACGTAAACCCTAGCACAGAGAATCACACAAAATCCGAGAAAAAAACAAACGCAATAATCGAATAACTAACCTGTGCAGCACACGGTGCAATTCGGAGAACCCTCAATGATTAAGAATCTGGAGCAGATGAACCAGAAAGAGCAGATGGATCAGAAGGAGCGTCGGATGCCTTTTAGAGACGAAATCGAGACCATCCACCTCCGCGCAGTGATTACCAGCAATTAAGCCACATGAAACCGGCATCTGTAACGGCCAATGAAGAGGAAAGGACAACGCAAGAATTCGAAGAAACCTCATCCAGAGCGACCGTGTAGAGCAAGAGAGAAGCGAAAGCCTTAGCAAGCGAAATGGGTGAGTTAAACGTAGCCCAAATCAGCCACCGTGCACAATGACTCGGCAATGAGTCAGCATTTTTTAAAGACGTGGCTTCCTACATGGCAGAAAGAGAAACAGAAAGGAAGGAGAAAAGGATTTCTTAATATGGCTCTCATATCTAGACGCCACCTAAGCGCCAGCTTGGCGTTTTCTTAACTTTTAGTGTCTTTGGGATTTGTTCGATTTAAATTCTTTTATTTGTTTTTCCTTCGACTTTTTTTATAGTTTTGTACATGAGATCTTGTTTTCGGAGTTTATAATTTTATTCGGATCTGTGATGGATGGAAGCTTGAGATCTTGTATTCCTGACCTTGTTAATTTAATTTCTAGTCTTGTATTCGTGGATCTGGTAAGTTAGCAGCAACTTTTTGTTTCTTTTTTTATGGATCTATGATGGAAACCAACCTGAGTCCCCCTTTGTATAGTGTAGCTATGTTTTTTTCCCCTGATTTTGGTGTTATTTCTTTGATTTTTTTATCTTCTCGATCTGTTAATGTTCGATGCATGCACTTGTTTTTAGATTTGTTAATAATCGATGGATCTATTAATAATCGATGCCACAAGTTAGTGCTTCTTGACAAAATCTATCATAAAAAATTGGATATTGCTTAACAACTATATAATGAATGGCTGGAATTTGGACCAAATAATTAAAGCCCAAAGAAGGCCCAATATGCTCGGTTTTACCAGTTAGAAATCGGTACCGGCGATGATTTTGGCCGCCGATTTTAGACATTTTTTTCGGTGGTCGGCTCCGGCGCCGGTGGTGTAACATGGACCACCGGAGGTGTCAGTTCCGGTGATTAATATGGGCTCCGGTGCCGGTCACCGACCGATGCCCACCCCTAGGTAAATATATATGTGTATATATATAGGTGGAAAGAGAAGTGGGTGGGACTGGGAGTTGGGACGTGGACTTGGGCGTGGTGAAGAAATGGGCACAAAGGTATTTCGGGTAATATGGGTACCCGAACCCAAACCCAAACAGACCCGAATCCTATTAAACCAAACCAAAAATAACCCATCTCCGACGCGAACCTGAAAATACCCATACCCGAAACTGACCCGGAAAAGCAAAAAAGTGAATACGCATTGGATATGGGTTTTTTAGCCATCCCTATTTCGACCCCCAAAATATCATATGTATATTTATTCTTACTTGAACCGCATTGTGTTGCGCATGTCCAAGTTTCCAGAATGATGCAACTAAAAGTGAAGTTTGGATTTAAAAGCTGAGTAATTTTTGTTGGCAAGGATCCCTTTGAGGAGTGTATATTTTAAGTTATATGGATTTTGATTAAAGTTTCATTCCATTGATGCGATACACTTGAAAAGATAAGAACATGAAGCGAGACATCATTTGCATAGTTGAAGTTCCTTACATACTATACCACCGTACTGCTTTTAGGTACTAGTTACAAACCTCTTTAACTCCTAATCTGGGTTGCTCTGCTCCTGAATCTTAGTAATATTTTCTTAGCTAGATACTAATCTACTCTTGTACACAATTATTGTAGGATTGATTCTACATATAACCTTTGTTCAACCATTTTAAAGTTGGTGATATTTGAGTTTTGTTATATCCTTTAAACACCTTGAGATTGGTCCAAAATTTATATGGCATGTCCACATCCAAAGGAAAACAGACCTTAAGCCGAACAGTTGAACGTTATGTTGACTGATCAGAGAATGACACATGAGTTGTTTTATCTAGAAGAAAATGAAATCTTGTTCTTGACTGTGACATGATATATAATATATCTTTCGGGTTCTATTCTGCTATGAATTGGGTTTCCCATAAAGTTTCCTAAATCATTGCCAAAGACCTGACTGTCCTATAATTTTCTGAAACTACTCTGTGATGATTTCTGATAAGCCTCCTCTAAACAAGTGCCCATGGCCTTGATTGCCACAACATTCCTTGAAATATCTCCTCCTACAACACCCTGTACTCCCCATTGTTGGTAATATAATCTCGAACGGACTACTCTTATCCTGGTGATGGTGATGGTGGTGGTGATGGTGATGATGATCATGGCAATTGGAATTTTGAGGTTTTGGCTGTGGAGGTTGAATATTATCGTGATGATGGTGATCATGGTCATGGCAGTTGGAATGTTGAGATTTAGACTGTGGAGCTTGAATATCAATGTGATGATGCTCAACCTCGCTCTCGCAGCAGTGACCGCTGATTTCATCAGAATGATTTGGTACTTGATCAGTACAAGGAAGTGAACAGCACTGGTCCACCTCGTGAATGTCTGCACAGCTCCCCTGCACATGAGCCGGGTCTGCAGAACACTCTGGAGCTGTACTGTCGGAGCAACAATGGTTGAGGTTGTCAGATGAGTCAGACTCACACGGAACTCTGTCTCCGGAGCAGCAAGTCTCGTGACCCGCCACAGTAGCAGCATGATGATGATCATCGGAACAACAGTGGCTATGGGTATGGCTTGAGTCGTTAGGTTGCTTGTGGGTGTGTGAGTGAGCGTGTTTGTGGGACGACTTGACATGTGTGCGTCCTCGCAGGAGGAGCATACTGTTCAATATGACCACGAGGCAGGTGCCGACATCGGCAAGAACTGCCGCCCAGACGAGGGGGTGGCCGGCGACAGCCAGGGCGATGATCGCTGCCTTGGTGGAGATGGAGACGAGGATGTTCTCTACCACCTTCCTCCTCGTTTTCCTCGCGATCTGGACCGCCTTGGGGATCTTCCTCATGTCATTGGACATGAGGATCACATTCCCCGTCTCTGTCGCGAGGGCAGAGCCCGACACCCCCATGGAGATGCCTATGTCAGCTGTGGCAAGTGCAGGCGCGTCATTGACGCCATCTCCAACCATCCCCACTGCTCCTTCCTTCTGCAATTGTCTGATAATCTCTGCCTTATCCTCTGGTAGAAGCTCAGAGTGCACCACATCTATGGCGTTCCCCACCCGCTCTTGCGCCTGCATTGCTGCTGCGCCACTGTCTCCTGTCAGCATTACAGTTTTGATCCCCATTTTCTTCAGCTCATTCATGGCTTCCAACACCCCCGTTCGGCAGCTATCCGAAAGGTTGAAAACTCCAGCAAGAATCGCCCCAGAGTATATGTATCCGACGGTTTTACCTTCACCTTCCAAAGCTTGATCTACAAAACAATCAATCTTTTTGTTCAGATGCAATGCTTTCTTCTTAAGGTAGGAGTAATCTATACCTGTTTCACATCCTGCTCTCAGGCCAATCTTTTTGTTCCCGATGTAGATATCTTTCCCGTCGATATTCCCGTGAATGCCTTCTCCGGGGAAATTGTGAAACTCCTCCACGTTTTCGGGCTTTGGCTCCATGGAAAGCGACCTTCCATACTCCACAAGTGCCTCTGCCATGGGATGGCTTGACTTGCTCTCAATGCTCGATACCCTTTACACAACCGGGGTCAGAATCAATCCAATTAGCGCTTTGGGAGATTTGAATTCGAGCTACTCACCAGTAGAGCAAAGTGCTCAAGCTGACGTCTGGGTGGAGGGAGCGGAAATCCGAGACTACGAATTCGCCTCTTGTGATGGTGCCTGTCTTGTCCAAGGCCATGGTCTTGATCTTGGCAAGAGTCTCGAGATGATCGCCTCCTTTGACCAAGAGGCCTAATGTTGCCGCTTTGGAAAGGGCGCAGAAAGTTGCAACGGGCGTGGAGAGAATGAGCGCGCAAGGACATGCGCTCACCAGAACGACCAGTGCCAAGTGAAACCAGTGCTCTCGGTTCTGAAGCTTCAGTGCAAGTGGAATCACAGCAAGACACGCCGATATCAGAACAACAACTGCAAAACAAAATCATTAAACCAATGTTGTTAGGATCACTAACTAGTGTGAGTGTGCACTGACCTGGAGTGTAGTACTTGGCACATCTGTCTATGATTCTTTGAGTTTTCGATTTATTGTTTTGAGCTTCTTCTACCAGCTTTGCCATTTTGGCCACCACACAATCTTCAGCCAGAGCTGTAGCTTTCACATGAATGTAACCTGAAAATAAAATTGATTGAGTCTAGTGCATATGGAGTGATAAAAGAGAAACTTGGGTGGTAGTGGTACCGTTTAAATTTATGGTTCCTGCCCAAACCGTAGAGTCCTTTTGCTTTGAAACAGGGAAAGACTCTCCGGTCAACGTCTTCTCATCGACTTCACACCTTCCTTGAACAATGAGACCATCAATGGGGATGGTTTCGCCAGCCTTGACAGCAACAACGTTGTCCACCTTGACCTCATCGGCTCTCACTTCTTCTCCTGTGTCGGCCCTGACCGCTCTCTGAGGAGCTATGCTCATCAAGGAGGACATCACAGCGGTGGCCTGAGGCATCAAAATAATGTATCAGTAAAGTGAGTTGAGTTGTTTGTGAAGTGAGGATTGATTACCTTGTGACTGGCTCTTGTTTCAAGCCATTCTGCAATAGTGAACAGAAACACAATGGTACCGGCCTCCAAAAAGTCTCTCATTGCAATTGTCCCAATCACTATCAAATGCAACAACAACGACAACAGAGTCAACATCCACGCAATCGATAAATGTTTGATAATATAGATATGAATTGTACATAACCTGCAAGGAACATGAGAATATTGGCATCGATCCTTAAATTCCTGACGGACGCAAGAGCTTTGCGAGCCATAGGGAGGAAGCCAAGGGCAACAGCGCCAAGAGCAACCCAGCGCAAGGGATGGTACACAAACTTGAACAGCGACAGAGCAAGCAAGACTCCACAACCAATGGCATAAGGACTTGGCCATTTCTTCTTGAACTTGCTCTCTCCATACACTCTCGAATTTGCCTCTAACCCAGCTTGATTCAGAGCCTTCACTGTACCAAACAATCACAACACCAATAACAATCATTTAACCACTTAATCCTAATCCTAATCCTACACTTGCTTTTATGGGAAATTATTCTACTAAAGTAGATCATTTTTTTTCAACCAACTTTGCTTTTCTTCAATCATGCATCAAATCATTTTATCTTATCTTTTATTCCTAATTGTATCACGCAACAACTTTTACTAACTAGATTGAAACGTAACACTAACTTCATACTGGTTACTTTTCTTTCTACTACCCTTTTGTATAGGGTCTCTTTAAGAATTGTAATAGTTCATAACTCTCTTAGATTTCCGTAGTTGAAATCTGTTCTTGGTCCGCTCCATTCAACCTCTAAATGGGTGAGATTTAATATATTGTCGTGCTGATAAAAAGAAACTCTAACCTGATACTCATTATGCATGCCAGCTTTATTCATGCATCATGAACAGAAAAAGGCAAAATCATCAACCGAAAAAAAAGCAGAAATAGAGGCCCATTTCAACACTCCATGAACACATCATCATCATAATCCTCCTTTTCAGCCTAATCTTGTGCTTTATTTCATGCTTAAACCACTAATTCTACAGTGAACGAATCAAAAGGTGCGGCAAAATTCTTACTTTTTAAAAGGAGAATCCCAAATCACAGTAAGTCCAAGAAACGTGAAAATGATGAAAATTAAATAATAATAATAATAATAAAAAGAGAGAGATTGAGGCAGTACCAATTTGTAACTGTGAAATGATGAGAGGATCATGCCCAACAATGACTGTTCTTGAAGGAACAATCACTGAGATTTCTACGACGCCGTCGAGGCGTTTGAGGACACCTTCAATCAGAGGAACTTCGGAGGAGCAACAGAGACCCAGTACATCGAAGTAGCTTCTCTGCACCTTCTTCTTGTCTTCTGCAGCCATTGTTGCTCACTGATATTTTTTTTTCCTGCACAACAAAGGGTTTAAATTTCAATCTTTATCCAGTACCCAGATCCTAAAAGATAGCAGATAATCTTCACCCGGATCCTAGAAATTAGCAACAAACATCATTTTTGTGATCAAGCCTAAGATTTCTTAAACGAGTTTCCTAGATTCAAGGCAAGTAGTTAAGGATCAAGAAAAAACACTTCTCATACAGTACAAAACAGAGCAGAGGCAAGTGTTGTAAGAAATTAACAAAAATGGGTTTGGTGCAAAACCAGAAGAGTTTTGGAGTGAAATGAAAATGGAGAAAAATACCCTTAGAGTTGCAGAGGATTTAAGTTTGTGGAGAACTTTGAAATATGGAGAAGCATGCAATGGAGATGGTTTGTATTTGGAGGGTTTAAGAAGGGAAGGAAGAGGATGATTTATAAGAAACGTCCACAATAGAATATTAATAACCCAAGGGATTAGCATTAACCCATCACTTATATAAAATTAAACAGAAAGAATTCATTAATGGGGACTAGTCCTTTTTTTTTCTTTTTTTAAATTAGGTCCAGATTTTGGTTCAAGCTATCTTTACATGAGAAAGAGAAACCGATACACTTAGAACTATATAATATATGGCCCTACGTCTCATTTTTCTTTTGTTTGATCATGAGACGTTTTGAATCAACCTATGTAAAGTGAATCTAACTTTGATTATACTGGAATAGAAAAAAAGTCTAAGAGATTTTCACCCGTTTCTTAGGGATTGTCCATGTCATCGATTATTGGTATTTCCTTCGTTGCCGTCGTTGATCACTAGCGCTTCTCCTCCGTCGTATAAGTATCACCGTGGACATCGCCCACGCTCCCAACTCTCTATCACTGTCGTGTCAGGATCGTCTCCTTTCTCGGCCTGATCGTCTCGTTTTGCCGTGCCAACCAAGGCCAGCTCCGGTGAGTCCTCCACGAGTTTCCTCCGCCCTTTTAGTATACATCCGTTTCAGCTCCATTTCTCCTCGATTTTCTGTTGTGTTGCCTGCGCCTTTGTGCATTTGTGTTACTGCTTTGCTGGTGTGGTTTTCTCTTGTTGCCTGAGTTGTATTTCTGCTGAGTTTGGGAGTTATGGCTACTCTTATGGTCTAGAATTTTTGAGGGCTATGGACCGATCGGAACCAGCAACAACTTCGTGACCTAGTCCAAAGAATCAAGCCAGACTTATTATTTCTATCAGAAACACACCACTCAGAGTCACGACATTCCCGATCTAGGTTGGCATTACTACGCCGTAACCTAGGCTTTCATGGGGGTACGGGAC
>JAYMTN010000469.1:0-16536 GCA_036897425.1 Erodium trifolium
GAGATAGTGAAAGTGAATGTACCTTACGGTGCAAAGTTATTGTCCCAGGAGCTTTTTAGCATGGGCATTAGCTTGAAGTTTGAAACTAGGCTATGCTAACCTGCTAGTTCCAGCTTCTTTTTTATCCCCATGTGAATATTGCACTGTTGTTGACCGGACTTGAACTGAACTAGTGATGTCGACGGGACCTGGACTGAACTAGTGTACATTGTCATTTAACGGGATTTACAAAATATTGACGTTTGTTTGTGTCTAATTGTTGCTTGGATCGTGTCTTATTCTCGGTGATTTGTAGATTAGCTTCGAGTTGTCTGGTTTTGTTGTGTCCCCGTAGGGAGGGCAGTTGGGGGCGTTTGCCCGACCTGATCCAGACCCAACCTTGAATTTTTATTTGGGTTAATCACTAAAAGTTAAAATAAATTTTGTATACTAGCTAAAAACTACACTATAGTTTAAAAACAGACAAAATCATATATTGTCCACGGTTTTTTATTAAAATAATATATAATATTCTATTATGTTAAGTTCATATGTTACCAATTCATAAATAAATAAAAATAAAACAAGTATTTTAATTTTCTATAAATAAATTATCTATATTCAGTTTCATACTAAACATGACGATTGTAAAACTTGAAAAGTTCAACTCAGATTCGACTTGTTTATCAAATGAGTCTAATCATGAGCTCAATCCGACGAACCATGAACCATCTTAGCCACAGACCCCACAGTCAGACCAAACCCTTAGTCGGGGTAAGGAACACCGATCAAATTCACGACTTCCATCCTAATGAGGGGTTTGCCGCTCAATACATAATGGTCAGGTCGTCTGCTAAAAAAAGAAGCATAACGTCAACAGTCCTTGTCAGTCTCAAAACGACAATCTTACACAGATAATCCCAATACCGCGAACTCTTCATGACTAAACGAGTCTTGAAGAGCATATCGTCGGCAGTGTGAATCTGTCCCCCACATTTGTGACAATCGGCATCATCACCTTCCCACAATCCGTCATGATCCACGTATTCTCCACGCGCCCTTCTGTATATTCAGACATCATGGCTTGAAACTTATACTACTGTTTAACATCGTCTATAGGAAATGTATAACCTTTTTCCCGTGTATATCCAAATTGGCATAAATGGTTCATAACAAAATCGACCATCCAAACATAACCACCATATTCTGTTATATGTAATCAGAAAAGTGGCAACATAGGAAACAATCTCCCTACAAACACAGCTACAATCCAAGAACCTCTTCAGATAATCGTCATGTGTAATATAAAGGCTTTATTTCTATGTTATGAATCATTTCTATAAATGAGCCGGAAACAGCAAAACCTACAAAACTTCCATGCCTTCCCTCTTCCGAGCATAAGAAACCTAATCAAATAAATGGCTCTCGCTGAGATGTTGGCAGCTTCAGCTCTTCAAGTTCGTCAAGTGGTGAGAAATAGCAATCCACCATGTCATTACTCACTTCGGCCAAGCTTGGAGGATTCCACTGCAGATTCATCACCACAACCCTTATCAGTATCGTGCGTAGATGATGATTTTGAGACCATAAATTAGATTTTGTTTATACCTTTGGAGCAAAGTCTTTGTCCACCAACTGAGCCCGGACACCCTCACAGAAGTCATTTGAGACATGGGCAGAGATTGCATTGAGGGATATCCGATACTCTCGAGCCAGACACTGGTCAAGAGATTGAAATCTACCTTCTTTTATCTGAACACAACACAACATAGAAGCTTGAGTCAGGGCATCTGGGCCAAAAGAGCACAAGCTGATGATGGGATGCATTAACTTACAGATCTTAACGTGATCTTTAAGCTCAATGGAGAGGCTTCTTTCAGTTTCTTAAGGGTTTCTGAATACCACGGATCATAAGAGTCAGCAGCCTCATTTTCCTGAACACGTTAAACCCAGAATATAAGCACACAATAGGAAGAATAAATCAAGAGTGACTACCACTTCCAAGCTTACCAGAGCAACAATAATTTCCTCAACTGTGTCATGGCTGAAACATTTATCAATAGTGTCAATCCTGAAATAAAATTGAAAAGAAAAGGTTAAAGAGATTTTAATCAGAGGTTAATGAAAACAATACCACAGAGCAAAAGAAAAATAGGGAAGAACATTACTTATGCAGAACACTTGACCTATCCGGATAGACAAGGTCACCATACTGAGCAAGAGAAGAATCTATGACAGAAGCCTCATCTGTTTTTAACTTGCCAAGTCGTTCTTCAATCAAATCAAGTCTCTGACAGGAAGAAACCTCAATTCTAAGCAATGCATACCGATAAACGAATAACCAAAAGAATGATATATGAAGAGTTTTAAGGCACAATGAGAACAAACTGCATTTAATGAAAAGTGTGTAGCAAGGCCACATGCAATCATTTCAATGCCATTCAGCTTTTCTCCCGTTAGAGCCAAGTATTCCCCTACAAGAACCAAAGTTCACATTGCAAATCATCTTACACATACGTGATGAATCAGGTAAAGTTGTAGTATGGAATAACAAACTAGAATACTATGAACTGAAAAAAAAAACATCCTCTTCATGTGTTTAAAACCTGAAGGTGAAAACAGACACGGAGACGCCTTAAGCTTAAATGTAAGCCTTTCAAACTATGATTCTAATAACGATTACACTGTTAGTAACGAGAAACAAAAGCTGTTGATTACATGAAACACATGAGACAGTTTAGAAGAATATTTTATGTGACTATGTCCATTAAATAAAGTAATTATTGGGAAGTTACACAAGCGTAAGGTAATTCAACTGATAAGAGCTCATTAGATAACATAGTTCTATTATAAAACCGTTTTAAAAAAAAAAAAAACAATGAGATGATATACGATACATGAGGCCAAAACCTACTGTAATTTATATAAGCTTGGTCTTTGGTGATGTAAGCCATTCATGATTCAGCCAAGCATCAACCACTTAAATTGCTTGGTAAAAGCATTTGAACTGTTATAAATGTATATTACCTAAGTATCCAGGAAGATGAGAAAGATTGAAGGACGCTCCTGCATCTGGATGGAAACCTATATGGGCTTCTGGATGAGCAAAAATCTGCATTTATTATGCACACACATAAGAATTTACCCTTCTGATTTTCATTGGAGTAAGAAAAACGGATGCACAGCATGAATAAAATGGAAAGAGGGATGCAAGTTTGTAGGTTTTAACTTTTGAGGCTAAGAGAAACACTGTACGATCAAGTTGGTTTCTGCTTCCACCTAATTCTGATCACAAATTTTCCCTTGTACCATGCCTATTTAATCATTTAGTTAATGTATATGCATTGAGAACGAATATTATAAGAATACTGTCTAAAAATCCCAAAATAACTTATCTAATTGTGTCAATTTATGCATATGTTGTTGGGCCCCACCTCTCCAACATCTTTTAGAGAGGAAATATTTGAAAATCCAAGCTTCAGTTCTTGAAAAAAAAACTCATCTCAAACAGAACAGAACAGCTGCTGCAAGGCCTAGCAACACTGGATGCCCTAGTTTAAAATTTCATGCACTGTAGTTCGGAAAGATATTTTACATAGCCAACAACCAAAGAGAACTCACCACAAGCAGAGAAATTTTCTAAAACAAAATAGTTTGTTGATAAATTACACTACACACCATATATATACCTAATTATTTAACATGGCAAACAAAAGAATTACTGCAGCTAGAGAAAAATCATTGGAAGGTATATAACTTAAAATCGCAAAAATGCCTTAGCAAAATTAGGAATAAACCAGAACCATAATTTATTATACAATCAACAGTCAAACCTCAAGCCCCAAATAGTTGATTCCTCTAAAGTACTGTGTAGTTAAGAACAAAAAACACAGGCTAAACAGAACAGTCAAATCTAGACTGCCAAGCCATGTATAAATGATAGGGTAAAGTTTTAAAGGTATGTTAGGAATAAGTTGGTCAACTCAAACAAGGATTAAATTTGGGGGGAAATATTAGCATACAGTTCTGTCTGTTGCCACACGGAACATTGCTGGGAGGGAAATTCCAGCTCCACATCCCATCGTGATACCATCCATGATAGCCACCTGATTAGAAGTCAATCAAATTTTAATCAAGTAGCATTTATACATAATGATGTGAATTTCAAATTTGTAATTCTTTCTATGAACAAGATTTAAGTGTAGATAGACCCACACACAACAGATATTACAGAATCATATGAGGATCAATTCCCATTTTCCATTTTAACGCAAGATGGTTTCACTTTCACAAAAGAAAAGGAAAAACATCATTAGGAAAAACATCATTGCTAATATCATTTCTAGTTTTAGGAAAACCTAATTCATTTCTTTATCAGGAAAGATCTAAATGATTGTCATGGTGACAGTTTATTTAGTTTGCCTCTACATTCTTGAAGTTTCAATGAAGCAAATACATCCAAACTACTCAAGTATCAGATCCAACAAGGTAAACGTCCCAAACATGGACCGTTCCTCGATATTACATCTTGACAATTTTATTTTCCTTAGTGTACATGAAAGAATAAATATATAGCACTAAGCACACCTTTCTTTCTCTTGATAGCTTCCTTTGGAGCAAATCTTATCAAACAGAATTTTGGCCAAGATATATCATGTGAGCATTACATATACAGGTAAGAGATATAATATGAACGTTGTTGCATGTGTAAGAGTAATAGGAGGAATGAAGTTTACTCTTTGATTTGCCTAAGACTTGTTGGGTTATAATCAAGACAGTAACAGACTTGACTGCAAGCTGGAAAAAAGTAATTTGGCAATTTCACTATCACTGATACTGGGAAAACCATCCCTGGTGCTTTATGAGAGATGAGAATGCGAGGTCATTTGATCAGATGAAAATATTGGTGCAGAATATTGGGTCTCTATTTCTTCATGACCTTCATGGTTGATTTTCGGCTGAATCCACATTTCCGACCCAAGATCTTTTTAGGTTTCTTGTATAGTGCTAATGTCATTTTAACTATTTTGGGGGATCTACACTCCATGTGTACTTGGATGATCCCTGGCTATTCTTCTACGATGAGAATTCCTTTACTTATAATTAAAAATCAGCATTCTGATTCACAAATGATTTCAATTTACCAAGTGTAAAAATGTGTGAAAACAGTTGCAAATACACAGAACTAACAAATCATAAGCAAGAGTAGGAGGATAGAAAACTTTACGAATTTTATCACAGGAACATGATTAATATTTTTAATCATAATAATGAATGAAGAGACAAATTAACATACTGTAATAACAACACAAGTCACAAAGATGCTTAACGGTAAGCTATCTTCCAATGTAAACAATCGATATATGTATGTATAAGAAAAGATAGAACTCTCAACCTTAACTAATATCATAATATGAAAGAATTTCAAAAAGAACTCACATTTGGCTTTGAGTATGTCCCGAGGAGGTATACTAGCTGGTATAATGTCGCAAAAAACTGTTTACAATCATCAAACTTCCCTGCACACATCCACAAACAGTACTATTTTTCTGAATCAAGGGCAGTGGTACATTACTAATTACAATTAGAAGTACTTGAAGCATTGGAGTCAAGTTAAGATCGAGATGGAACCCGAGATTCAAACATTAATAAGGTAAATAAGCAAATAAGAGATATATTTGTCTACAACTGGAGTCCAAACACAGACAGCTACTCAAAATGGCTACGTAGGCCTCCATGGTTACACATTGAACTATATAACCATTAAACACTGAAACTCTACATCTCTATAATGTAGGTTAGTCAGATTCATATATGCACACTAGAAAGTCGATCAGAGTTAACAACTTCTAGTAGTTAATTGCATTATACAAAACAAAAATCTACATCCAATCTAAGAATAAATAGATAAGGTTATAGTATGTTCTACATAAAACATGGTTTCAATAATTAAACATCAGTAAACTGAACATAGAATCTACAATAATCAAATTTGGTTCAAATTTACAATTCCAAATGTTAATATACACAAGGTTTATTAAAAGTGAACAACCTTCATTGATTGACTTATATAGAGACACAACGTCTGAGCCTGAACAGAAAGCCCTTCCATTACCCTGCATAGCCTTCAGTTTAACAGCTTGGACGTCAAGGAGAGAAAAGGAATAAAACCACAAAAGCACATTCAAAGTACCTTCATCATGACAAAACCAAGATCTGAATTATCTTCCCATGATTTATATAGTCTATGCAACCGAGACACCTGCAACTCAAAAACATCTCCAGTTCACAATTACTTTCTAAGAAGCAGAAAACATGATTGAAAATGTACAATAAGATACCAAAACTGGGAACAAACCATAGAAGTGGTGAGAGAATTGAGAGCAGAGGGTCTGTTGAGAACTGCTGCTCTTGAATTAGCTCTTCCTTCGATCAAAACCTGTAAAGAACCAACATTTACACACAAAAATGAGGGGAACAAGTAATGGGTTCTCTTAAAAAAATGGAATAAGAGATTGATAATGAAGGAGTGACCTGGTCGTGAACATCATCGACAAGGGTATAGCTCGGCAGAGCAGAGAATGCTTTTCCCTGAGAAACGAAACCAGGCCTGCGCAATGAACTCCTCGCCGCCGCCAAAGCTCTCAGCCTCTGCATCTTTTGATTCTCCGACGGTCTCACTCTCTGCTCCGAACGAGCTTCACTGCACTCTCTTGTGGTGGGAGACTGGTGAGCGAACTGCACTGCGCAGAGAGGGTTTTTGCTGGTTGCTTTCTGCTGCTTCGAGAGTGCGTGTTTCTGATGATGTATCAAATGATCTCAACCGTTCAGTTTATTGACAATTACGTCAAAGGATGCTCATTTACGGATGTTTGGTTGAAGGGAAAATGCAGGAAAATTAGATTTTATATATGATGTACTTCCAGATCCTAGGGCTCGGGGAGTCATCCAATGAGGACCCATCCGGATTCTATTGGGTTCAACCAGGTTGAGTAATTTTAGATTTAAACGGAAAAAATTAAATGGGTTCAAGTCATACATTTTTGTAATGTCATGTATCTAATACAATCGCTAAGCGCTAGTCGGACGGTTAGCGTCTTTTGGAGATTAAACGGAGAATAATCGGGAATTAATTGGATCGGTCAATAAGGAAATGAGGCCTAAACGGGACCTGTCGGGATTTTTAGAACACTAATTTAATATAACATAAAATTAAAGAAAACATTGATATTTTAAATATTAACGAAGATTTATTTACAAAAAAAATATAGATATTTAAAAAATATAATTCGGGTTAGGTTTTTAGATAAAAGAAATGCTCCTCGTCTGATTATGGTCAGGAAAAGAAACAAAAAATAAATAAGAGATCAGACTAGAGTCGACATGTTGTCATTCTTACATGGACTAAATCACAAATATGGAAATTGAACACAAATTATAACACAAGAACTATGTAAAAAAATGAAACACAAGAAAAATGAACAATGTACATCTTTATTAAGAGCATAACCCAAACCTAAAGTTCTAAATAAAAACAACAGCAGTGTGTATGCAAAGACATGTTCCTAAACTAGCTGGCATAAGCCCCATCTTCCTCCAGTTCTGCAATCGGAACTGCATATGGTGATTCCCAATCTGCCTCAAAGATTTCCTGAAGCTGAGAAACGATGGCAGCATTGTACGTCCCAAAGCTCACACCGGCTGTGGTGTAGAAGTAATCCCACACCAGATTGCTCGTCCCAACATGGGCTCTCACATCACTCACTGCATATTTCCCATGGTTCACCCTGCTATATCCTGGATAAAGATTTCCTGTACTCGTCCCGTTCTTCATGGCAGGCCCTGTTAAGTTGAAACCCGGGACCTTGTAGTACTTGATCTCCACCTTCCCAGAACATTTGTTGTACTTTGAAGAAGAGCACAGGACGTTTGAGTACAGGAGAGACTTCAGATACTCATCTGTGTTCTCTATGAAATGTGCCCAGTATGCTACCACTATCTTCACTGTCGCGTTCTTGGAGAAAACAACCTGTCATTTTCAAACATTGGAACATCAGAATTTGCTGACAGGTTCTGTATGTTACAGCTTTGATAGCCAATAATGAACATATAGATCAAGAATTTTGAAGATACCTCAGATACTGCAGAGGAAAGAGATGACCAGAAAATTGTTTGATGGGTATATTGGTATTGGCAAAGCCAGTCCATAGTATTGATTCGAAGAACAGCACCTCTTCCAACGGATTTAATAGTATCAATCCATGCCTGTTCATCGGCCTGGTACTTTCCAAAAGACAGCTACAGACCATACACATAATGGAATCAGAATATTGGGGCATCAATATAATCACTATGCATTTGAACATGTAAAGGTCCATCAAGTAATGTCTATTTAGTTCTCAAGTCAAACACTTGTACTTGCCATGAAGACTAGTAAGCTAATTATTAGGAACTGTGGCTAGTTACCTCTGGAGGAGCAAAAGAGAGAAAGCTAGATTGAGGCTGAGATGTTGAATAGCTGCTTCCCGGGGTCTGAAGTTGCATATCGAACATGTGAGGATCTGAAAGTATTGGATAGCCTGCTACATGGGGAGTCTTCACAAATTGAGGAAGAGGTGAACTGTCATGATATAGCAAATTAACGTTAAATGGGTATTCATTATCTATGATTCATAATAAAGTAAGTGGTATAATATAACATAAAATACACTACCAGAGGTGAACTAAAATTTGACTCATCTAACTTCATAGTGTCATCTGTTTAGAATAATTTGGCTTGATGACCAGCAGAAGAAATATGTCATTGGTAATCGAAATAAATGCAGTTACACAATAGTATAGGGGGAAAGAACCCAAAGTAAACTTTTGGTCTAGGCATAATTCTCCCCCACATACCTGCATCTCTCTCCAGCAGGGACAAAATGGGACCAGCAAGGAACTGTTCTATTAATCTGCCATTGTTGATCCCATACATTTGTTGTGTAAGAAGTAGCATTTAGTGATGAAAGCTTCCATAAATTGTTATTGTATGCTTCAACCCTTTTGGCTATTGTTGGACAGCCAGCAAGATAAATGCCCAGTTCCTTTACCTGCAAGAATTTCGAAGTTAGGAGATATACCAACATTGTTCAACTGACAACACAGACAAGAAATCAACAAGAAGATTTACGGAAGTCCATGAATAGAATAAAAAAGTAAATGCTAACAAGATACTAAATGTAATTGTTGAGGACAAAAACAAACGTCCCTTTCATGGTCAAACACCAAGTCCTTCATTTACAGATTTCTGAATTACAGATTTTATTTTGTATAGGCAATTGTAACCACATGTATGGGGACTAGAACCAGTACATATTATACCAAGTCATTTCTCTCACAAAGCTTGGTTGAACTACATATCTCTTATTCTAATGATAGGTCTTGTTTTGAAGAATCATTCTAATTAACCATCCATTTTCTTTTGGCGGGAGAAGCCCAAGCCAGTTCTTATGTTTGAAGCTAAACCATTCAAACTGACAAGTGGCTTTCATTATCCCGCAACCAGCACTGACCCACCTTATAAATTCTCATATAGACTATTCAAACTGGCAGAGGAGTAATCATCTCACAAACAGCACTACCATTTTGCAAAAGCTTCTCAATCAGATAGAAAAGGTAATAATCCTTGTACCTACACTAGATGTGATGAATAATTTACAGTGTTCTAAATAACCCAATATCTCCCCAAGATTTCGGAAAAACTTAAACACCGAGTTTTGACTGATTGGTCAACACTCAGTCGACTAGTTCTCATATACAATTCTAAAGTGAATTTGACAATATATACTCGAAGATCTATGCAGAACATAAACAAACAAAAAAGAAATTATCGATGGCAAGTTCAATTCACTTTTCATATGCAATTCAATTTCACAAAATATGAATTATAATGGGTTGGAACTATCTTATTTTACTTAACTATTGCTACCTTTTGTCTTTAATATAAGTATTATATCCCTGATAAGTAGTTCAGAAATCCTTAACCGGCACCTTCCCGAATTCTGTTCGCTACTGAGTTTTAGAACCTTGATAATATATAAGGCTAGTAGTCTTAGCAATGTCATGAAAGATGACAGCATGACTTATCTTGTAGTCAATTTGCAATCACAGATGATCTTTAGGGTGCTAGATATGTGCTATCTTTTTCTATAAGATAAATAAACAATCAAAATTTCAAATTTAGTTTTATGTTCTAATACGATCAAGATGATTAGCTAAGAGTAGTGAAACAATTTCATCATAGCATGCCAAAGTACCTGAGTGAGAGATTTCCAATCATTGTTTGCAGATCCAATATATACATCACGACGATCTGATATCCAAACTTTTGTATGGACAATGCCAGAGCCCCACCATTTACCAAATAGTAGAGTTACAGTTTTGACATTTGGCCTTCCGGAAGCAAGAGCCGATGGTTCCTCTGTATAATCAGGATACACTCCTGAGTGCTGTAACAGCCTAATTTCAATCACACAAAGCCAGTATGTGGTTAGATATGAAAGTTAACAGACACGGTTATTAGTGAAGACTATACAAAGTTCAAAGCAAACAGAAAATGATGCATCCATGTGGGTTTTTCAAGATGCAAAAGAATGAAAATTGCAGCCAATCCAATACTATTTGTGGACATAATGGATACAAACATGATAACTAGTTTGCATAAAAAGACAGCAACAACATATATGACAAAATTCTGAAATCATATGCATCTGAAATCGCCCAAATTTGCCTAAAGATGAAAGTACACACCTGATGGAGACATTGCGATCAGCAGCATCCTCAATGCTTTTGTAAACTGAAGATCCTTGATGAGCACCAAATCTGTGCATATCATCTTTGGAGTATCCATAATCACCTGAGCGAGGATCATCAGGACGTGCATTTAATTGCCAGTACTGTGCTATTATATCCAGCTGCTCAGTAGAGTTGCCGGCCAGCCACCGGAATACATCAGCTAATGACCATCACAGTTCAAACAAGTTATCACAAAACCTGATTTTGTCAGTCCATTAATCCATAGAACATACACAAGAGCATAAGCAAGATACAAGAGACGACCCATTTCAAATAGATCAAAATTCCTCTCCTAGTGATCGAAATAGTAGATTTAATACCAATAATTCACAACCCCAACAAACAGAAACTTCGGTGTATCATTTTTCAAACTTTCCCGGCAACCAAACAGTGAAATGGGAAATACCCAATATTTGGTATTGAAAAAAAACAAAACCCCACAAAGCTAACTCGTATTTTCTATTGAGAGAAACAGAAAAATTACCGGTAGAGAGGACCCCGGGGACGGAAGGGAGGTGGGGCATATCGGTGGGGATCGATTGTACGAGCCATGCTTTACAGTGACGAGACGATGATGAGAGTGTAGGGAGAGATAGGCTGGCTAAGAGCAGTACAAGAACGGAGACGCTTGCTCTGAAACTCCAACGGAGTCGCATGGTTCAGTTCCGTTTTCTATTGGAACTGAATACGATCGGAAAATGAAGAAGACGATCGGAACTGAATACCGGTGGAGTCTTATCTGGGGACCCTCAGTTGACTTTTTTTTATATCGTGTATGGCTTAAGATAGATAAGTGGAAAATTACACATATTCTATTCTGCTATCGTTTTTTATTTCACATTATTTTTTTAATTATTTTCTAAAATATTTAACGCCCTCAAATTTATTTATTTTTCATCTAAAATCATATGGAAATTAATATGTGCAAAACACAGGTCGTTATATTTTTAAAAATACCTAAACTACCCTACATATATATATATATATATAATATAACATTATAACCTCACCCTATACAAACCTAAACCTAAACCCTCTCCATCTCATCTCCATCTCTCTCATCCTCATCCCTGAAACGTGCCCACTTCGCCTCACCGTGTGCGGCGTTCCGACGAGCTTGTCAAGTTCGCTTGCGTGACAAGCAACCAAAGGAAGAAGATGAACGCAACGGAGCGTTTCAACTTAAGCCATTTAAGTTAAACGCTGCATTTTGATAAGCGAATAGAGTGCTGATGTTTTGCGAAGACCGTCCACGTGGGAGCTAGCTATTGGTGACCAAAGTCAAGGACCTCCCTCGTCGTCTTCCGCGGTTGTTTGGAGCGAGTTGCAGGAACAAAGCATGGCAGAGGTTGTCGCAAGAGCTCATATCGCATGCTGATGTTCTTCCATATATGGTAGTAGGAGTTCTTGGGATCAAGCATGTATTTTGAATATTGTAGCTTTAGCATAAAAGAGGTAGTCCTCGGTAGAAGTAGTTTGAATTCATGTAAAGAGCCGTTGGCTCCAATCCTTTATCAATCCATCTTTCCTACTCGCATTTCATTTCATAACCTCAAGAGCAAGCTTGCTCTTGACAGTGGTATTAGAGCCTTCCTTCCAGCGACTTGGGTTCATGGCGTCGAGTGAAGCAATAGAGGAATGTGCAACTCAATCTGTAGTCAACGAGCTCCGTGCTGAAGTTGTCGGCCTTAAAGCCATGGGAGAACACAACAGAGTTGAGATGGAGGGCCTACGCAAGGGCGTTGAGATCTTGTTGGAGCATCTCCAAATCGTACATCCCACGCCGCAACCGCACCCACCGGATGGATCTCAAGGCCAAGATAGAGGCAAATCCATAGCGTCATCAGTGATAGCTCACTCGTCTTCATCGTCACCAGGTATCTGCAATCCTGGTCTTGAAAAAAAATCCCACCTCAACCACCACCAAATATATCTTCGCCTCTTCAAGAACAGTATACACCACAACACATGAGACACCTTCCCCAAGAACAAGGCTCGCCATCATTTCCTCGTCCTCACCATCCACCCCAAACCACACCCCCACATAACCCACAAATCAACCATCCTCCACCACGCCAACAACAACAAAACTTTCACCACCAACAAACACAACACCAGTTGTCCTTTCGAGCTCCATCCTTGTCGTTCCCCATGTTTGACGGGACAGATGTTCATTGTTGGGTTCGCCAGGCCTCCCTCTACTTCTCCTTCTACGATATCCCAGAGGACCAGAAGGTTCGTCTCGCTTTCATATATCTCTCCGGCGCGGCAGAGTACTGGTTCACAGAGTACTCAATCGGGAAGGGCATCATTTGGTGGGATCAAGTTTCTTACGATCTAATATGGAAATTCGAAATAATAAGTCATGAGGACGTGTTAATCGAACTCAAGCAGCTGCAACAGACATCTTCGGTGTAGGAGTACGAGCTGAAGTTTGGTGAGCTCAAAGTCCTAGTGCTGACTCGTTATCCAAACCTCGCTGAGGATTTCTTCATTTCAAACTTCATGGGAGGTTTGAAACCTTATATCCGGCATGGGGTTCAACTCTTTAGCCCTCGCACCCTACTCCACGCAATGTACATTGCTCACCATGAGGAATATCGCCTGAAACAGTACCAGGCAGCAACAACTCGCCCACAAATTCAACCATTTCAGCAACCTCGCCAACAGTACCTGCCTCCACCACAAACAGTTTCCTTGCTCACATCGCCACCATCAGCGAAGCAACCCACTAAGCTTGGTCCGATGTCCTTGGACGAGAAGCATGTGAACGGACTTTGTTTTACCTGCCCGGCCAGGTACAATCGCGACCATGTCTGCCCCAACAAGCAGGGTCTATATTTTTTATGCGAGGAGAGTGAAGATGTTGTTGTCGAGGAATGTTCGGAGGAGGAACCGGGTCCTCTGCTTGATGTTTAGGAAGGGTTAGTTGAGACAGAGCTAGAGGAACACAATCTATGCCATCTCCAACTCGAATTCCTCGGTCTACGGACGCACCGCCATGCAATGGGTTTATTCGCATCGGCGGGGACGTCCATAACTCGAAGATCTCGATTCTAGTCGACTTTGGAGCATCCAGATCGTTTCTCGACTCCTTGACGGCGAAACATTTGGGGTTAACTTGCATATCGACAATGCCAATTCTTGTTCGTTTGGGAAACGACAAGGCATATGTATGTTCCACATCATGCGCCATGGTCTGGATGATGAGCTCGCAACATTTCGAGTGGGAGTTTCTGGTCATGCCACTAGGTTCTTTCGATGTCGTTTTAGGCGTCAATTGGCTCCGCACGATGAAGCCGATTGGACGACTATGATGCTCATTCCATCATGATTCATCGCCTGGGTCAGCCACTGGTTTTGTATGAAACACCGTCCCAGCACTTGTACGAGGTAATCACTCCTCAGCAAGTTCGCATCAAGCTTAAACTGGGAAAGTCTCTCTACTTGGGTCAATTTATGGCTCTACAAGACGAGGATCCCCAGCCACAAAATTCCTCGGAATTGCAGAGCCTCTTAACTGAGTTCGAGGACGTCTTTGCAACACCTCACTCTCTTCCTCCTCGCAGAGCTCACGACTATGCAATCTCGTTGCTCCTAGGCTCCCTTCCTCCCTCGATCAGGCCGTATCACCAAAGTTTCCAACAGAAGAATACAATTGAGACAATGGTGGACGAGATGCTCGCTTCAGGAATCATACGGGAAAGCAAAAGCCCTTATTCGTTTCCTGTGATTCTAGTCAAAAAGAAGGACGGCTCGTGGAGGTTATGTGTGGATTATAGGCAATTGAACGATCAGACGGTGAAGGATAAATCTCCGATTCCGACCATCGACGAGCTTTTGGATGAATTGCAGGGTAAGACGTTCTTCTCCAAAATCGATTTAAGAGCTGGATATCATCAAGTCCGTTTGCAGGAAGGAGAGGAGTTCAAGACTGTGTTTCGTACACACCATGGTCACTATGAATTCCGAGTTATGCCTTTCGGACTTACTAACGCTCCGGCGAGCTTCTAAGCCTTGATGAACCAAGTTTTGCAACCGTTTCTCTGGCGTTTCACACTCGTCTTCTTCTATGACATCCTCGTCTACAGCTCCTCTTGGGACGAACATTTGTTGCATCTCAAACTCGTTTTAGAACGATTGAGGGAACATAAGCATTTCGCAAAGCTTAGCAAATGCGATTTTGTCCAAGAAAGGATATCTTATTTGGGCCACGTGATTACCAGCGAGGGCGTAGCGACAGACCTAGAGAAAATCGAAGCTATGGCCAAGTGGCCAGTTCCTCGAAACATCAAAGCTTTGCGTGGGTTCTTGGGCTTGATGGGTTATTACAGGAAGTTCGTACTTGGGTATGGATCGTTGGCGAGACCATTGTCCAACTTACTCAAGCGCAACACGTTCTCCTGGTCCCCGGAGGCTCAGGCAAGCTTCGAGGCCCTCAAGCAGGCCATGTCTTCCACCCCGGTCCTTGCCCTCCCAGACTTCAGTGACGTCCTTCCACTCCTCTTTGTGATCATCACGCAAAGCCTGTTTGTATGTGTTAGGAACATCTTAATCAATAATCGGAAAAGCATAAGATACTTCATCCTCATAACCGAATCTTTGAGATGCACGCCTGACCCTAGGTTCTCTACCCGCTTCCAAAGACGGTGTCTCAATCTGCTAAACCTACTGTTGTGTAAGGTCCTCGTTCCCATCATTAGGAACAACCTTATCTATACCGTCTCATCGGGTACCATCTCTAACGAACTACCTGCTTAAGAACTAAGAGCTCCAAGCTCCACCTGATGATAATTTTTTTTTAATCTTCATAATAGCTATCACCTCTCCAAATAGGAGAATCATCCTTGCATCTCTCTTACTTTGCATGTGACAAAGCCTTGTTGGAGTATATGATGTGTTACATTAATACGGCGGAAAACAAAAAAAAATTATCAAACTTTTGTCGGTAACCTATATGATTAGCCTAGATCACATAATCATACAATTTCTAATCTATGCATTATTTAATAAAGATTACCTCAGATTCGACTACTTTGGGATTAATTTGTTTGAGATAGGGACCTATAGTAGTGTTGTATAGGCGCCCAAGCATTGACTCTCTAACAGTATCCAAACGAGAAAGTTTGATCCACAACTAGACCCGCTAGTAGCCCTTGAATGAAACCTCACAACTCCTCACTATGCTTGGCCGAAAATTACAAGAGAGTAGTTCTCTTGTTGATTTTTTTGGCTAGCCCTATGCCCATATATTTATAGGTGTAGGTATTACTTAAATCCCAAGCCAAGTAGGGATAGGAAAACTTGAAGTAGTCCAACTAGTTCTCCTTGTTTTCTAGACGGTCAAGAAATAGTATTTCCTCTTTTAATCATATTGAAACAATTAAAGGGCTGAAATTATATCAAATAATAGGGTTTGACCAAACCCCTTATCGGCCCATATGGGTGTTCGACCTAGCCTTATTATTTTAATATAATTGGATCTTTATTTGTTTATTTAATTACTATACTTTATAATAATTAAATGTCGATTTAATTTTTCCTCGATAGTATTTAATTTAATTAAAGTGCTACATTATATCAAATATAATTTGTATGCTACTTTAATTAATTAAAACATTTTGTTCACTTTGTTTTGGTCTCTCTCTATTGTGTGTGACCCTTTAGGATTCGTATGATGTTAGTAGTGAAATAAAACGAGACGTTTCATCCACAAGTCATGGT
>JAYMTN010000470.1:0-16514 GCA_036897425.1 Erodium trifolium
GCTCTGTGCCTCATCGAGGCTCTTTCGGTCCTCCCTCACTGATCTCGAGGGGGGGCCTCGCCAGGATCCGATGAGCAGGTCCACCCTAGTGGCAGGAAGCTGGACGCTACACGGGTGAGGGCCAGGGAGCTGATTCGAGACCGATATCCTTATAGCCATCTTCCGGTGTGCCAGAGAGGTTTGCTGCGCCGCACTCCGGCAATAGGGGCTCGCCCCCGCTTGGGGCGGTGAGTGGTCCATTCGTCCTCCCAGCTTCGGATGGAGCAGATGGCCTCTAGGGCCCATGGAGGAGCTTTCCTCTCACATGAATGGGGATTGGTGAAAGGTGCCTCTGTCCGTTGACCATGTATCCAATACCTAAGGCTGGGTTGTCTAGAGGTATGGAAAACAGCGTAACCATGTACCCGATACCTAATCCGAGTCTATGCTTTTCCACCTGGGACACCGGCCATTCGCGTACGATAGGCCTCCCTGGGTGCTCCGGACCAAGCCCCCTGGCTTTATACACAAGAAGATCCGATATGGACCGGGTGGTGATCAGCTCTCTGTTGATTTGATTGCTAAATCTCCGTCGTCAAAGCCTGGTGGGTTTGGAGGTGGAGGACGCGCGATCCCAACAACACGAGTTGTTGAATTTCCAACGCCCACGATTCGTGGGATTGGGTATGTAGGAATTGTGTCTACTAGAGCACTGAAGAGGACCGCTGGAGCACCTCGGGATGATCAGGCAAGGGCAGGGAAGCAGCCTCGCCCGGAGGAATGTTAGGTCATCCGGGCATCAGGGACTGGCCTAGGGAGGGGTCCCAGGACGATGCTTTGCCTCCCACCACTACTGCTGAAATCCTTGGCCATTACTCCTGCGACAGTTTTCAGATCAGGATTTCCAGTACCATCTTCGTATTTCCCGTTCTCTGTTTTGGCCCATATGCCATCCAAACACTGTCAGTGGCGGTTCTAGTAGCAAAGTATTGGTGAACTCCGATTCCGTACTGTCCTTCTATAGTGGTCAGGGAGTTTGTTCTCTGATGCACATCGATGTAGTGGTTTTTGAAATTTAATGAAATTTGTAGTTTTCGTTCAAAACAAAATATTGCATCGCGTCCAAATAACCTATACCATTATAATCATAATGTACAAGCATGAGAATATTCCAAAGAGTTGGTGACAGACAGAGAGATAGATAGTTACTTGTTGGAAGTATGTATGTAACCAGCAATTATCCTGGTTTCATGGTTGCTAACATGTAATGTAATTGATATTTTAATTGTTATATTCCTATTTAAATATTCATATCATCAAAGTCATACCTATTTTTATTTTACTTAAGTAAATAAAAATTTGTAGTAGTATTAGTGAGTGGAGTCCCTCGACCCGAGGCTCGAATTTATCCCATATTCTAGGTATTGTAAACTTTACCTTCTTTATTGCAAGTAAATTGGGATTGAAGTATTAATAGTACTATGGCAAACAAATATTTCTATTAATTGGTATTGGTACCATGACATACATTTTGCAGTTTAAAGTTGTGTCCTAACGGGGCGTTTCAGCGGTCAAGGTTTAAACATCCGTTTAAGAGATCTTGGATGCAACTACGTTTAGGATAATAATTGTATTAGTGCATATGTCTATGTACTTCTTTTTGTGTTGACATGTAGTCGTTTTAGCGAATTTAGAAGTTATTGTCTTGTACGTCCAAACATTATATATATCTTAACATTGATTGTTCTAAAAAATAGTCAATTATAATATGTTTTGTGATCGATTTTTTAGACAAATACTATTTAGTTAGTCTATTTCGAAACATTGTAAAATCAATACTTCACAAAACAATTCCAAGAGTGTATCTTGAATGTAGACCAACAAAGTACTCTTCTTGACCCTAGAGGCCTAATAAGTAATAACTGATATGGTGTTGAATATAACATGGGCTACTTCATAAATCCATTCCGATAATTAAATTGAGGCCCATAATAAATCTCAACCCGATAAGATTTTTAGTCTAGGCCCATAAATAATACACTGCAGTGAGTACCGGAACGAGTGAAATATGAACTGTATTTGAGTCCCATATAATTTTTCGTTTTTAACAAGTTCTGAGATATTTAGTAGAAATTTTAAAAATCATCCTTTATTTTATATTTTTTTTAAACTTATCATCCTTAAAATTACTTCAAAAAAAGTCATCATCCTTTTCTTAACGAAAGGAACCTTCATTTGTTTAATTATTAGTAAAGAGAGTATAGATAAGTGCACCGGGTAAAGTCGGACTCGACCAAAAAAATATAGGAGAAGAACGAGTCAACCTAGCGAGCCAGTGATAGGCTTTGTTCGCCGACCTTTTAACAAAGATGAGTTCAGAATCCTCGATTTCAGATAATAATATCCGGATATCCTGTGTAATGGCCCCTAACAGGGAGACAATAGGAGCGTGCGAATTCACCATCTGAGTAATAATATGTGCATCATACCAAACACTGATTTATGTCCAACCATGATATTTAACACAAGAAAGGGAAACAACAATCGCATGTGCTTTGATAATAGTTCGCTTCCACAAGGATGGGATAACACCGTTCCCAACAACCAATAGTAGACCCGTCCCAGATCTTGTGATTATGCCTCATCTTGACTACCTAGTATCCAAGAAAGTTTTCCAATCGACATTGATAGCTATCAATCCCGGAGGGGTGGTTAAAGTTTCGCGAACTTGGCGGTCCTAATAGCTTGTTCGTGGGTCGGTCTTGAGAATTGGTTGTCGCTTAGGCTGAAAGGTTAGTAGAAGCAACTGATCGTACCACTATAGCAGACTGGATAAACTCATTCCAACCCTTATTTTGTGTCGGGGCAATATTTTGTGCTTTGACATCACCAAAACGTTTGTACCTTGCTCGAGTCGTGTAGCAACCTTTAGAGTCCTTCGCTCAATACCAATCGTCCTGCATGTGGGTGGCTGATAGAGGGATGGAAAGAATGTCTTCCTGATCAGTTGGGAAAAAAATCCTATGAATGAGAGATGTGTCCCACCTTCTGCGGTTAAGCCAGCAACCGGGGCGTTAACAAGGACCGGAGAACCCGACCAGACGGTTAGGGCATCGCCCATCACTTACAATTGATGTAGAATTTGTGTATCTGTACCTGGCCCAATTGCACGCTGCAACCTGAGGTCATAAGTCCCTGAATAGCATAAATACTTGACCATGTAAAGCTCGAGTTATTTCCTATGGATGCTGATAGGAAATCCCCTTTCGGGTAATACCTTTCCATAAGTACCTTAGCCACCAGGGAATGGGGGCGGAGGAAGAGGTGTCATACCTGTTTACCCAAAAGTGCAAGGTTTGTATCTTGAAATTTCCTGAACCCCATCACTCTTTCATTTTTGGCATGCATAATTTGTCATAGTCTTGCCAAATTATTGGTCATCCATAAGTAGTCGAGCCCCCCACCAAAACTTCCCAAGTGTTATGTGGATTTTTTCAATAATTCCCTGTGGTACCTTAAAACGGACATATCGTAGACTGAGATGGATGTGAGGACGGACTAGATCATTACCTCTCTTCCTGTAGAGGATATGAGCTAGTCATCCCAGGATTGGTTGTGTCTTGTTATCCAATATCCTGAGTATCACATGATTCGGATTTTATGTCTCACGACCATGTTTGGAACCCCCAAGTAGAGGGACGCATTATATATCTCACCAATATCTAGATTTTGGCAATAGGTCGTCCGATCAGTAGTAGAGGTGTTGGAGCTGAAGAAGATCGAAGACTTCTGATTGTTCAGGACCTGTCCAGATAAGGTTCCAAAGGTGGAGAGTATGTTTCGGACATATGTTGCCTCTTCTGGGTTAGCTCTGTAGAAGATGTAACAATCATCAGCAAAAAAAACATATAAGAGATAATAGGAGCTTCGCTGGCCACAATAATGTCATTGATGCATTCCTCTTGTGCCACACTCAATAGCCGAGATAGGCCTTCTATGAAGACTAGGAAGAGATACGATAAAAAAGGATCCCCTTTTCATTTACTGTCGATCGGAGAGAAAACTGGGGTCTTCTTTACCCCCCGAGCTAATAGAGTAAGTGGCTGATCCCAGCTTTTGCCCTCCATTCATTTGAAAATCCTACCTTTTGCATAATTTCCGTCAAGATCGGTCATTCAACCCTTTCATATGCTTTAGCCATATCAATTTTCAGTGCCATAAAGTCATTAGAGCCTTGAGTATTCCATCTAAGGGAGTGGATTATCTCGAACGAGATGTGAATGTTATCTTGAATAATCCTGCCTGGTACCAACGCCCCTCGGGTGGGAGTGATTATATCATTGAGAAGAGGTTTAAGTCGATTAGCCAGTACCTCAAACAATATCCTAAAGACCACATTACGTATATAAGGCGCAAATATGTGACCACTAGATTATTTTCGGGGAATGAGGACAATATTGGTAACATTGAGCATCAAGTCGAGCGTAACCCCATGAATTGTTTGTTGCACAAATCGAACAATCTCACTCTATGCCACAAGCCAATAATGCTGGTAAAATCTGGGTTTAAGACTATCAAGACCTGATTTTTTTATCTGGTCCCATTTGGAAGATAATGTCCCTAACTTCATCTGTCATGTCTAGCTATAGGAGGGTGGCATTTTGTGCGTTTGATACAACCCTCCCCTAGAAAGAGATGAGGCAATTGTGTAGGTTAGGGAGGCTTTTGTTAAAGAGATTGGTGAAATAGCCGATCACCAATTCCCACATTCTTGTCTCCCATAGGACTGATTGGCCAACTACATCCTAGAGTGAGAAAATTGCATTTACCTTGCGACGAAAAGATGTTGCATGTAAGAATTTTTTATTTTGGCCTCTCTCTATTAGCCAATGATGTTTAGCTCTTTGCAACCAAAACGTTTTCTGGATATGGAGGGCCGCCTCATACTGAATATGGATCTCCTCTTGACGGTGGACCACTGCTTTGTCCGTCCATCTATTCAATTCCACAATCCTGCGTTGACACCATTTAATATGGTTCAATGTCCTCCTGAAGCTTGCTTTAGCCCAGTGATCCAATGCCAATCTTGCAAATGGCTTCAACAATAGGCTTGGATGGATTTGTGTCCCATTAAGCCTAAATTAATTGACCACATTCTGGCTCCTGAGTCGAACGTAGTTCAGACCGGAACTTTCGGTCTGACAGTGTTGTTCTACGAATTTAAAGTGTGAGGAGTATAGGCCAATGTTCGGACATTGTCGTTCCAATATTTCTAAGCTCCACATTCGGTAGAGAGTAGTTAAGTACCTCGGGATAAGGGCTATGTCGAGACGAGACTCCACACGGTGGAGATGATTTTGTCACCTAAACCAAGTGAAAGGGTGTCATTGTAGTGGGACATCACGAAGGTCCAATTCATCGGTTACTGCCTAGAAATACTTGAGTAGAGTCGTAGATACAATCGCCCTTCCCTCGATTACTTAGGGTGGAGGATATCGTTGAAATCCCCAATTAGAACTCGTCGCTCCTTTACAACTTCCCCTAATTGCCATAGTAAATATTAAGATTGACGGCGTAGATCTCGTTGAGGATGACCATAGAAGCTTGTAACCCAAATCATTCGATGCCCCGGGGAGGTAACCTTGGTATCAATATATTGCACAAAAGAGGTCTACCAACACCTCAAGTTCGGCCATCCAAAAGAAAGCGAGCCTCCTTTGTTCATCCGTCGACGAAACACCCGTACCCCCGTGAAATCTCAAGCTATGTTGCGGAATCTCCAGTCTTGAATTTAGCGTCAGCGTTTCACATAGGAACACTAGGTAGGGTTTGTAGGTAGCAAGAATGTGTTTGAGGTGTTAGAAGTAGGTATCAGTCTTCATACCTTTGCAATTCCAGGCGAGGATGCAGAGTTCTGGGTCGAGCCGTTTCTAGAGAGTTGAGTAAGGTCTCCCGAGGGAGTGATGCATGTAAGGATGGTGGTTGAGATACCGACCAAGAGGAATCCAAAGACTATGGTTTATATGGAGATGATGTATGTGCCAGACTAGCAGTGCTGTCAAAAGAGCGGCGCCTATAACGATGTAGATTTGGGATAGATCTCGAGAAAGGAGACATGGGGGAAAAACCCTGAGCGCAATCATAATGCTAAAAATAAACTCATCATCCTTAAACAATAAGTTCGTAATTTATATTTGGGAAAACGCTGGTTCCAAACCTTTCTGAACGTTTCGTTATCACGTCCTAACCAAGACCAACGTTTCGTTATCACGTCCCAACCCATACCAACGTTTCTGAAGTTAACAGAATCGTTAAATTGGACGAAGTTTTATACTTTGTGCAAAAAACCAAACGTTTTAGGTGTGGAATTGAGACGATACGTTGACTCGTGTTAGGACGTGATAATGAAACGTCGAGAAAGGTTTGGAACCGGAGTTATCCCAAAAATAAATAATACATAATGGAATTATCATTATGTATATGAAGTAATGATTACCAATATATTCATATAACAAAAATCAATGAACAACAATCTGATAAAAAAATATATAACTACATGACCATTTTAATTAAACCAACCATATCCGTTTCAAACGAATATGAATTTATCTAAGATGTACTTTTTTTATTGGCCTGCTTTCTTACATATGTGATAAGAATTAGTAAGATTGACAAAAACAACACTTAGATAGGTTAATTAACCAAAAAGGATATAAACTATATGGGTCTCATTTAATTCGACTGGCCATCTTCAAGAACTATTATTCTTCAAATGAATCTCAGTTTGCTAGAAATATGCAACTTTTGGTCGGCTTGCTCACGTATAATGTGAAGAACTGTGATAAGATTGACAAAGTGATACTTTGATAGGTGAAGTAACCAAATAGAGAGTACATTGAAAGATGTTGTGGATGCCATCCTTCCACTTATGGCCGAAATTATGATCAACAATGTAATACTCTACGTTACAGTGACAATTATTGTTAATTTTACATATTTACTCCTCTCGACTGAGACAAAATACAATTGTTTTCTTTAGAATGCAGTCCTTAATTATTCTTAATTGTTCCAATTTAATATATAAAATGATATATTTAGAGGATTAAATTACAAAATATTGCAGCTTTGGCGTGATAGCTTTCAATAAATGTAGTTGGTATAATTCAGAGTTGAGACTGAGAAATAACTTACTAAAACAGCATGTGAAAGAGAGAAAAAAGAAGGGTGTGTAATGTTTATGTGTTAAGTGTGAACAATGTCTGTTTAAAGCGAATTAGTGGACCACACACGGGGTGCGCTCCACAGAATCAGAATGATTCGGTCTAGCTCGGACAGAGTCTATTTTCTGGCGACTTGAGACTCAGACTCCGCAACCGCACTACCCAAAGTGGACTAATGTGAAAATGAAAATGGGCTTATAAAACAAGTATTACTCTAAAATAGGCCCAACTGAAGCCCAATTAGTAAAGCTTTAAAATCCATTTTACCGCCCAATAAGTCGTGAGAGAGATCTCAGTCTCAATCTCAACGGTATTGGTAAGATCCCAAATCGTTGCTGTTTTCTCGTAACGACTCGTCGAGACTCCTGCTTCCGCTTCATCTTCTTCGATCCGCCCACAGCTAAGGTTGAATCTCAGTTCATCGATTCGATCGATTGAGCGGTAGCGATGAAGCAGTTGCACAAGCAGTCGAGCATCCACAAGCGTGAGGAGGAGATCCCCACATCCCACTCTCCCTCCTACTCCCCCAGAGCCCAGAAGCACCACCGCTCGCTCCCCCGATCCGTGACCTACCTCCTCCGCGAGCAGCGCCTTCTCTTCATCCTCGTCGGCATCTTGATCGGCTCCACCTTCTTCGTCCTCCAGCCTTCCCTCACCCGCATCAGCCCCACCGAACACCACTCCCTCATCCACAGGACCTTCTCCACCAGCTTCGCCTCCCGCGACCCCGTCTTCCGCGGCAACCACCGCGGCAGGATTCCCGTCGGCATCGGTCAGCGCCGCTCCAGGATCGTCGTCACCGGCGGTGCCGGCTTCGTCGGCAGCCACCTCGTTGACAAGCTCATCGCCAGAGGAGACGATGTGATTGTCATCGATAACTTCTTCACCGGGAGGAAGGAGAATGTGATGCACCATTTCCGGAACCCCAGGTTCGAGCTCATCCGCCATGACGTCGTGGAGCCTATACTCTTGGAGGTGGACCAGATCTACCACTTGGCCTGCCCCGCCTCCCCTGTTCATTACAAGTATAATCCGGTCAAGACCATCATATCCTTCATTTTGATTCGATTGTTGACACTTTGTTTTTGGATTGGATTGGATTAAATGTTTTTGTGATTGAGCCTTGACCTTATTTATTGATTACAAGACCAATGTGATGGGTACCCTGAACATGTTGGGCCTGGCCAAGAGAATTGGAGCCAGGTTTCTGATCACTAGCACAAGTGAGGTTTATGGCGACCCACTCGAGCATCCCCAGAAGGAGACATACTGGGGGAATGTCAATCCCATAGGTTCCATGCCTTTTTAGATCCATAATTAGTCATTCATAGTCTCTCTCTTTCCAATGTGTTCATTTGCTATTGATTAGGTGTAAGGAGCTGCTATGACGAGGGAAAACGAACAGCTGAGACATTGTCAATGGATTATCATCGTGGTGCAGGAGTTGAGGTACCTGTCAAGATCATTAGTTACAGAACCTGGATTGATGAAATATTACTTTCAAATTTTAGGAAAAGTTATTAGTTTTTAGATGTTGTATGTTTCACTCGGTTGCTAATAGCTATCACTTCGTTCATACGTTTTATGTCTGAATTATTCGATGATTACATATGTAAGCATTATAAGCATGACTTAGCTTCACTACTCACTCTCTTTGCCCCATAATTCAATTTGATTATTTTTATATGCTTATCCTCTGCCTAAATTCGGCTGAACTTCAATATCACTGGACCTGTTGCCAATGAGGTACGAAATTACCTTTGTTGAGCAAGAAAATGATTCTCTATATTATGCAGTTTGACAATGGTTTAGACATTTTATAATAGTATCATTAATGGCGTATTTGTGTTGAAAGTTATTTGTTTGTATTTGTATTTATAATTTATGGACAAGTAGAAGATTTACTTCGGAAAGGGCAATAATCTGTTGACAATTGTATATTGATGGTGTTTTTTGATGGGAGGAAATTATCTGTCAAATATGATGTAATGAGAGCAACTTTGGAAGGTTTAACCAACTCCAAAAGTTACACATACTTAAACACTGAGGTATATAATTATCCGTGCGAATGCAAATTAGCTGGCCAACTATATGCCTTATTTATTGCAGGTTCGTATTGCACGTATTTTTAATACATATGGGCCTCGTATGTGCTTGGATGATGGACGTGTTGTCAGTAATTTTGTTGCTCAGGTTTGATCTCTCAAACAATATTCTAACTACAGCATGTTTGTAACTGAGTAAGTTTCGGATGTTCCCTTTAAAACCTGTCTAAGTTGAGTTACTGTAATTCTTACTGCAACATTTCAGGCCATCCGTAAACATCCTTTAACCGTATATGGTGATGGTAAGCAAACGAGAAGCTTCCAATATGTCTCTGATTTGGTAAGTCTAATTATAACCGTATGCAATATTGTGTCAGCGACCAACTTAAAATCTAATGGATATTCTACCTTGTTTGTTTGCATCCATTTTGGTCACTGATTTCAAGCTACAAATGCTTCACATTTGAATGAGATTGAAACCTTCTTTTTATTCTTCATCTTAAGCAGAGGATTGACCATGCTAGTAATCAAAGTAAGAATATTAAACTCAAAATAACCAACTTCAGGGATTATTACCCTTAAAAAGTAATTATAGTGCTTCAGTTTGAAGTAGATGATTCAGCGAGCTAGTATGTTTATGGTAATTGGGGTTTTCCTTGGAAGTTTTTCTAGCCTTACACTTATTGGATCGATAGGTTGACGGCTTGGTGGCATTAATGGAAGGTGAGCATGTGGGTCCTTTCAATCTTGGTAATCCAGGAGAGTTCACCATGCTAGAGCTTGCTGAGGTTAACATTTGATTTTGCATATTGGAATGTGTTTTTGTTTTTTGTCTGGTTACATTGGCATGCTGAGATTTCGTATTTGTTGTGTTGGTGCAATGTAGGTTGTGAAAGAAACTATTGACCCGAGTGCAAGAATAGAGTTCAAACCCAACACTGCAGATGACCCGCATAAGAGGAAACCAGACATTAGCAAAGCAAAGGAGCTGCTCAACTGGGAGCCTAAAGTTTCACTCAGGGAAGGACTGCCCCGCATGGTCTCCGATTTCCAGAACCGAATTCTCAACGAAGACGAAGGAAAAGGCACTTAAAGACAGTGACAAGCAGCAGGATCAGACTTCAGAGTGTATAATGTCAAGAGCCAGAGCAACAAGAGCAAGAGCTTCTCTGTATTTGTTTATTCGTTTTATTATCATCCTTTAATTGATATGATCCATCTACATTACATTCAACTTCTAGCCCCAAATCATAGGAAGATATAATCTACAATTATGTGTCAATCTACTTTTTGTATTGCATTTTTTCACAACAATTCCTTCAATATTTCTGATAATGCATTGGAGATATATGCTCATGATTTCTCTATGGTTGATATAATGAATAGTACGCTTATTATTGACAAATACCAAAATATAATAATTAATTAATTAAAAGCCCATCTCATTAAAAAGTAAAAACATACGGCCTAATAGGAATGTGGAGCGACAGGGTTAAAAAGCGACGACGTCTAATTTCCTTATTTAGGTTAATTAATTACATATACGTGTATGCAACTTTGAACTCCAAAGAGACGATCCATGGCTACACCACAGCAACAAGAAAGCAATGGCAGGCCCTCATCTTCGTCACCATTCCCTCCACGCCATTTTTTCAGGATCATGCTTCCCGAGTTCGTTGATGCCCTGGTACTTCTTTTTTTCCACTTCAGATCTCGTATATATATACATGTGGCTTTTGAATCATACCAATATTAATTAGGGTTTGGAGACCCACCATGCCTTGTCTCTCAGCAGTGAATTGAGTCCATGTTGTTGTTATAGAATGACACAGAAAAGCTCTAATGAGTTGATCAAACTTGGATTATATTCATTAGGGTTTGAAGAATGTAGATAGTCAGGATAGGCTTAAGTTTTGGTTGCCACACTAGAGATTCTAACTTCACTATAGATCCTTCCAGAACGTTTTGTGCAGGAATTTGGGGACGGGCTTTCTTCCATAGCTAAGCTCACTGACCCCAACGAGCGTCAATGGCAAGTTGGAGTCGAGAAGTCTGTGAATGATGTTTGGTTTGTGGACAAGTGGAAGGATTTTGTAGACTACTATTCAGTAGCTATTGGTGATTTTTTAGTCTTCAAATATGAAGGAAACTCAAGCTTCCATGTCGTTATAATGGACCCCAGTACTTATGAGATTCGCTATCCAACGAATGATCATCAACCCAACCTCTCGTCATTAGTATTACCACACCATGGGGAAGAAATAGGAACCCAAGAGGGTGTTGAAATTTCGGGTTCCCCTAGGGAGATTAGCCATCCACTTGACCCCCCAACAAGTGATCAACAACCCAATCACCATGGGGAAGAAATAGGGACCGAAGAGGGTGTTAAAATCATGGGTTCTGACATTGAGGTTAGCCATCCATTTGAGGCCCCAACAAGTGATCAACAACATAATCATTCCGAGCTCTTTTCATTACCATGCCATGAACAAGAATTAGGAACTGGAGAGGGTGTTACGGTTTTGGGCTCTGCTTGTGAGGTTAGCTTTCCATGTGACGCCCCAACAAGCGATAAACAGCCCAATCGTGCTGACCTCTCGTTGTTACCACACCAGGAACAAGAAATAGGAACTGAAGCGGGTGTTAAAATGTTGGGTTCCAACAGTGAGATTAGCTATCCATGTGACTCCCCAACAAGCGATAAACATCCCAATCGTGCTGACCTCTCGTTGTTACCACACCATGAACAAGAAATAGGAACTGAAGATGGCGTTAAAACGTTGGGTTCCAACAGTGAGATTAGCTATCCATGTGACACCCCAACAAGTGATCAGCAGCCCCATCATGCCGAGCTCTCATTACCACGCCATGGCCAGGAAATAGAAACTGAGGAGGTTGTTGAAACTGTGAGTGCACAGGCATCTCAAGCTTCCTTAGGAACCATAAACTGCGAGAAGCCATGCTTGGACGAGGTAAGAACATGGAGTCATGAACAGCAAGACTCATTGTTGGATGAAGCTAGAGGTAGCAGCTCACACCAAAGTAAGAACAGAGAAAATGTTGAAAAGAAGCATCCAGATGATGATCAGATCAACGAGAGTGGTTCTTGCAAATCCGCAGATAAAATTAAGACCAAAAAAAGAACAGAGACAGGTACGCTCTTCACTGCTTTGTAGCAATTGTATTTTTCTTCTTCTTTTCTGATTGCTAATACAAGGATTCGGCCAGGGAAGCACGAGGAAGACACCGGAACCTCTAGGAAGAGAAGAAAGAAGGTTAAGAGTCCGGTGGTAAGAAGAGCTGCAACAGAACAAGAGAGATTGGATGCCACTTACAGAGCAAGATTGTTCCGGTCTGATAACCCCTTCTTCATGAAAACCATGGGGAAAAGTAATTTACAAAACCCTCATGTGGTGAGAAGGCATATTAAGTTGTGTTGCTCCCTTCTTCCTCTTCCTTTCCTTAGCCTCATTTCAACCTAACCCGTGTATTGGAACTGTGCAGTATGTGGATAAGAGTTTTTCAGATAAGTTCATGAAAGGGCCTCCGGGATGGCTGAAACTGGAGGTTTCCGATGGGAGACAGTGGCCTGTGTCGTACACACACAGCAGTGGCGAAGGGTCGGCTAAGAGCTTGAGGAAGGGCTGGGCTGCGTTTCACAAGGAGAACTCGTTGGAGGAAGGAGATGTGTGTGTGTTTGAGCTCGTGAAGAAGGATGATATTGTGTTGAGGGTTGAAATATACCGTGCCGTGCAAGAAAGTGCCGGAGAAACTGCGGTATTGGCATTGACAGTGGATTGAGTACCAATTTGGTATGTATGAGGCTGGTTTAGGTAGAGTTTTGAGTTACTTTACTCTTAAATACTGTCAAGGCTTGTTTTATTTTCTGATTCACAGTGATAAGTTGGGACATGTCACATGTGGGTTATGGACCACTTCTCAGGTTAAAGAGAGGGCTTTTGTACCTGTGGAGTACATGTTTTTACAAGGTCACTTTGTGATGGAATTATTGGATCATCATCATTTTTGTAGGACAAGAAGGAAATAAATAATGCATAGGAGTTGGACCAAGCACAAACCTCTTCATCTAGCTATGGCTTGTTGTTGTACTTCTTCAAAAGCTCTATCCCTTTCCTCCTTTGTAACAAACTATTGTTCATTTCTTGCACCATCATCCAAAACATCTGATGGAGTAAATAAAATACATTCCATTAGTAAATTATCAATTCAATACAATGACTGATCAATATTGATTATCAGCTAAAACTTATATATATATTTTTTTAAAATGGCCTAACAAGCACAAGATGATATGCAAAAGAATGGGGAAGAAGATGGGATGACAAGTATATGGAGTAGTGAATGAAATTGGAGGACCCAACTCAAAAGATAAGACTATAATTACAAGGTGGGTTTGAGAGAGATGTAAAAGACAAGGAGGGAAATAGGGATATGAGTTATAGGTTGGTGGTGGGTACAAGAGGATATAAAAGAGGAGGATAAGGAACCTTGAGAAAGCCAGATAGAAGCATCTCATTCTCATTACATTTTTATCTTTTTGGTGTTCATGAGTTAATGGACAACCAAAGTTGCTTTGTGTCTCATTAAAATGAAAAGAAAAAAAAAGAACAGAATTTGTTCCATTAGAATCTTTAAAATGTTGCATTATACAAAAAGCTTGACTTGTAAGATCAATCAAATTTGTTAGAACTCTTTCCGCTTTTTCATTTTTTTCGATTTTGCTTTTGTCAACTAAAAGGTCATTTTATCTCTTCCTGCAATTAAATTTCGTGAATACATATTATTCGACTTAGATTTTAGCTTTAGATTTTGAAAATAAAATTTTATGGATAAAGTTAATAAATAGCATTTTTGGCTCTGCGCCAACCATTGCAGGTGCTCTTAATCAATTATTTTATGCCTGATTTACTAATCATCTTCATTTTAGAGTTAGCAGGATACCTTGGCTGAATCAATCAGTTTTCATCCAAACTCGTATTCATGAAGAACTTGACTTTGATAGCATTAAGAGACCAATTCACGGTTGCGGGGTTCACGGGTCACATTGGTGAATCGTGAACCGCGGTTTCCAATTCCAATTCGCTGTTTAGTGAATCGGAACTGAACGAACCGCACCTCATAGCCTGCTTCTTGCGGTTCGTGATTCACTAAATAGTGAATCGGAACCGTAAACCGGACAACTGTGTACTGGTTAGAGATTCCCAATATTTGAAGGACACAGTGGAATTATATAGATCTTTAATTTCACTACAATAAGAAAAGGGTGAATTAATTGGAGTGCATATGAATGAGCATTGAATAAAAGGGGACCAATCTGATTACATCTTCAGAATACAATTTTGCAGGTTTTGCTGAATGAGGAGCTTCTGCTTCTTCTCTATCCACCTTTGCTTTTAAATTGTCTTGTTGTCTTGTCTAACCAATTTTCCCATATGAGTCTCTCTATTTATTTATTTATTTATTGCGCCTTTCTACTCCCAATACTGTAATTGCCATCCTCACCAAACCTTCAACCATCCTTCCATTGCTGCTCTTCGGTACAACTAAGTCAAATGTTTGGGCATGCATGCACTGCACCCATGGGACATCTTAAGAGATAAGTCAAATGGCCTCTTTTCAAATAATATTACATTTATAATTTGAGTCGACAATTGAAATTATACACGGTGAAAATCACATGCTGTAATAATTCATTTTGTAATCTTCACTTAAAAACGCTTTGTTGTACGATTTTCAACTTTTTTAGTATCACCGTTGTTAAAACAAATAGGGTCCGTCAAAAAACCTCGCACATGTTACAACCCCAAACTTCAAAATGCATAATATTACAATCTTATGCTATTGCTTTTTGTGTTGTTACTGTAGCATGAGTAATTTATTCACTTCACACAAAAATTAACGGTGATATAAAAATAGTTTAAAGTTATAACATATTTTTCATATAAAATATAAGATCGTAATGTGTAAATTTTCCATATATTTGATATGATAAATAATTGAGTTTATATTGATCTCCTTGATGAGTTTAAAAATACATGGTTTTACTTCAAATACATTTTAATTAATATTTTTCCAATCATGCTCTTTTTGTTTAAGAAAAATTACATAATCAGTCTGGTGAATATGAAGAAAAAAAAAAGTATATGATCCAAAGATCAATTTGTGACTGTTCAGTCTGTTCTATATTTGGTGTTAGTTTTGTATAGTGATGTAGCTTGAGGAGATAATATATACACGCGATGTCTGTACACAGAAATTCATGCGATAGTTAATTAGAGATGATAAAGTAAGGTTGTTTGAACTGATTATTTAACCGTTGCTCTGTCTGTTGACATATTAATTCTTGTAGGCCATGCCCCCACAGTAATTGACACACTTTACATAAACCAATGTAGTTCCTCCTGACGTGGCACTCTCTCATTGGACACAGGACTGTTCAGACACAAACGTGATAGATTTTGCAGATGGATATAATCCTCTCTCACAATTCACAAAGCCAAAGTGAAGCTTTAAAACTTGTATGCAAGTTCCTCTGTTTCTTCCTTTGAAGAATCAAAACCTAACCAAAAGCAGAGGAAGAAGAAGAGCCAATCTAGAAGGGAATTTTTCTTTTATCTTTCTTTTTGATATGCTGATTCTCCAGTCCACTACTCTGTAGATTGTTCTGTGTTGGCCCAAATATGAAAGGAATACATATATTATGCGCCTCCCAAGCATCTACAGCCATATGCTCGTCAATGGATCCAAGCTCTTCCTCCTCCTCCGCCGTACAGCTGGGCGGTCGCGCCATTGACCGCCACAACCCCATCATCGGAGATGGGAGAAGACTCAGAGCTGCTCTGCCTAACCCACCTTGCTCCTCTCAGCAACCACCCATCAATCCCAAACCCTATCACCAGCTTCAGAAGACGAGGAAGAGCTCTTCCAAGACCAAGCCCGGCGAGACCCAGAAGAAGAGAAGCTCTAATGCGAAGGCTAGTGTTGATCAGAAGAAGAAGAGTGTTGCAGAGATAGAGACGGAGACAGAGGATGTGATTGCGAGCGGTGAATCCATGAGGAGGAGCTTTGTGAGGCAGAGTGATCTCTTCACTCCACCTGGCTCCACCAGATATTTGCTCGGTGATGCTCCTTCCTTTGATGATTACGACCCTGTCTTGTCTCTGCCTCCACCCAAGAGCACGGCCTCTCAAGATCAGTCCTCTGTTCCTCCTCAATCAAAGCCTCCTTCAGACCAGGTCAGTGAAGTTTG
>JAYMTN010000471.1:0-16513 GCA_036897425.1 Erodium trifolium
GTCGGATTGGCTGGACGATCGGACAAAGATTCCTGCCGAGGCTGGGAGGCAGAAGCAAGCGGACCCCAGCGCTGCGAGATGGTCAAGAGCCGCGCCTGGGAGGCGGGCAGACCATCGACGACAGGTGGCTGGCCTGACGACGAGATGAAGGATGTCGTGTCACCAATGACAACCAACGCTCACAAAGAGGAGGAGGATAACGTGCCGGAAGGAGCCATGAAGGAAGTTGGTAGCTGAGAGGGGAGAAAATTTTAGGAGTGTCTTAGACTTTTCATTGGTTTGGTCAATAAAATTACAACATAATAATCATGATTTTATAATAAATATATTGTATCATGTTTATAGTTCATAACTCAGTTTGAAGTGTATTAATTTATTATGATGTATTTTTCGTTGCATTGCTAGTTTAGGCATAAATCGTTAAATTGGACGTCACCTGATAATCCCATGAAAGCCTTTATTCTTGATTGGGTTTGCAGATCGACATTGTTTCTCATGTTATGTCTAGTTTAAATGAGTCTTCAATCATCGCCCTTCAAGGGAGCATCTCAGCTGGTTTGCCATGGATTGTCATCTGGATTCATTTCATTTTCATCATTTGTTGCAGAAGGTCATGGTCCAGAGGTTGGGTTGTTTTTGTTTCTTTTCTTGGGTTTTCAGTTCATTACCCGTGTTAAGTTTTTTGTACTCAGTCTGTAGCTAGTCTGAAGTGTACTCCTCTTTATCCTCTAAGAAGGTTTAAATCTAAATTTGCATTGCCGATCAAAAAAAAAAATGAAGGAGACGAAAATGATCCGAATCAAACCGTATTTGAAAGGATCTCGGAAATCAGAACCGTCTGATGAAGAAACAGAGAACATGAAAAGAAGCATGCAAATGGCCAGCAATAGCGTGATGAGCACACAGTTGTATGCAGAAGAGAACAATCCCGAGTAACAAGAGGAGACTATGAATTGAAGAGAGTATGGCTTTAAGATTAAACTTTTTCAGTCCCTACAACCACCTAATCTAATCACCAAAAAACTAGTACAGCTACAAATGCCAAACCACCTTCCCATTTTATTAGGGAGCACAGAAAATAAAAGACAGATATAGGGAGGGAGGACGATCAGGCATTGTTTCTTCGAGTATAACAGCCGCCAAACACCCGCTCAACTCCAAGAAGATATGCCTTCCGTGTACCTGTAATACGAAAATATAAGATGAATAATACAGAACAATGTGGTACATAGAATGAAAACCGAAGTTATTGCAACAGAATGGTATACCGTTTCTAAAGCTCATCTTTTCCAGATTCTGTCTCAACAACGGCTTTGTCACGGTTCTTCTCAATGAAGTCCATGATGTCTTCTTTTGTCCTATCTCCTTCATACTGCAAAAGGTTCCCACTTGCACTTCTGAAGTACAGAGTTGGGTAACCTTTAACATCAAAGGTATCACTTGGGATATCATTTGCGGTAGCATCCTGGGAAAAAAAGAAGCAGTACCACTATTAGATAAAGAATGCCAATCTTATTGGCAAATATAAAAGTCAACCAATATAAACCCACAACTTATCAGTGACAATGTGGATGCTCCTAGCATAGGAGAACATGTTAAAACCCAAACACATTTTTTAAGCCAAAGTCACCAAGAGGGAAGAAGCATAGATCACATATCACACTATTCAGGTCCATCTCATTACAGTAATGCATCAGATCACTGAAAAGGATAACTGTGGTTCAAGCAAAACAGAATAATGACGCAGAGACATAAGTAAAGGGGAACCAAACTTACAAGCTTGGCAATAAGAACATCAGAATCGCTTTTATATGAGGTAGCAACTTCATCCAAGATGGGAGCCAATTTTTTGCAATGTCCACACCAGGGCGCGTAAAACTCTAGCAGAACTGCATGATGAAACTTTTTCAACCAAAAGGATAAAGAAAAAAAAGAACCTTGCTGAACAACCGATATTATTTGTTCATAAGGTCATATATTGACAATCAGAATATCGAATAGAATGAATCATACATACCATTTTTGCCAGAGTTCAGAACCATTGAGTGGAGGGTGTCAGCAACAATCACTTTGGTAGGTTCGTTGTTTTCCTCAGGAATTGGTTCGGACTTCTTAAATGGTTGGACATTGCCGGCCTGCAGAGAACTTCTGTCAGTATATGGAACCCACCCACGATAGAAACAAGAGAAAATGAAAATTTGGGAAGCAAAAATATATATATAGAAATCAACCAAAACAGAAACTTAAATAAAAACATGAGGATGATCAGCAAGCGATGAGGATTAGTATGAAATGAAAACCTCAGCGCAGAGGTATCACCTTGAATTCCTTGACCCATGGTGCAACTTCATCAGGCTTCAAATGTGGCTTCAAATATTTCTGTCCATTACTAGTCTGGATAATGATGAGAGGCACTTGCTCTTCTTTAAGTCCAAAATACTGTTCATCCAAATAAATGAAGCACACACAAAAATAAGGAATGTATTTAGCAAGGAAAATAATGGGGAAAAATTTATATGGAACATATAGGTATACTAACCTGGAAGGCACCTTGACTGGCCTCAACATCTCCCAACAGAAAACTTAGGCCTTCTCCTTTGTATTGTTCAGCAACCTCACGATATTTAGACTTGAAAGCCTCACCAACTTCAGTGCTTAAGTTCACAAACAGCATTGCCTAACAATTCCAATTAGTCTTATCAGACAGTGATATGTATAATATATATGGAAAAGAAAAGGAGGCACTTGTTCGATACTTCATAAGGGATAATGAAATGAAGAAAATCAATGCCAAACATGATATTCAAAATTTTAACACAAAGGAATTATATGTGGCGTTTACCTTGGCATTATCATTGTTGAAAAATTTGATAACAAAAGGGTGATTGTTTGGGTCATTGTTAAATATGGTTATGACTGGTATGCTAGATTCCTCAACAAACTTTTCTAAAGCATCCACATGGAATTCCTGCAAAAGAAAGAATCTTTAGTAACCTTACAATTGTAGAATTGATGGATTCTGAAAATTTATGAGAAAACAATTATACCTTGGAATCAACGAAGAGTTCATCAAATGGCTTGAAAAGCCTGACAACTGGACCAGAAACAGATGAGTCCCCACGTGGAAGGAGTTTGGCATCCAAAGTGTGTCCAAATTCGTAATCAGAGCGCAATTTCTCAGCTAAAGCCATGAAGTTATCGAACTCCTCTCCAGAAAATTTAGGGAACACACCAACCTGCAAGGATATGTAAGCTTTTATAGCACTTTAACCTTCCTAGAAAGGGCTTTTAAGGAACAGAAACACAAGTAACACTTACAATAACAATCTTATTGTCACCAATGAAAGTGCTAGCATCTTCAACAGATTTTAACTCAGCAGATGCAGGACCACTTTGCTTTTTCAAGTAATCAACAATGCCCTCTGCTTCCCTAGGACCCTTGTACTCCTGAACCTTCTTCCCGCCATTTCTGAAAATCTTCAGTGTGGGGAACCCTTTGACCTCATACTCAGAAGCAAGCTCTTTATTTGCTTCCTCATTGGCATCGACCTTGGCTAGAACCACGGGTGGATCATGGCTACTCAATATTGAAGCAGCTTTCTCATACTGCATATAGAAAAATCAATAATGCACATAATTAAGCAAATGATTCGAGCAAATCCCATTTCAATATAAAAAAAATCAGAATATTTCAATTACCTCTGGAGCGAGATTCTTACAATGTCCACACCTGTAACATAAATTGTAGAGTTAGTGGAAGTATGAAAAGTGAGCAAACAGAATACACCAAACCACACAACAGAAAGCAAAATGAAGGTGAATAAAACACAGTAACTGCATCCCCTACAAGAAAAAGATTTAGTATATTAAAGACAAACAAGAATATGGCTTCTAGATTAGGATGGACAAGGATATGGTCAACAAAACACTGCTGCTTGCACAGATAACTTTTGTTTTTGGTTCAAATAATTAAAATCAATATGATACTGGAAATATTAACTGCAGAAATAACAGTAAAAATAACAATAGCCATTAAAAGCAACCAGCGTTTAATAAAAGAGCTTGACCAAACTACATGCACATATTTTTTTCAAAGTCAACAGTAGACAATATAGAAGCTGACTCTTGACATTTTGACCTCATAACAATCAATGCAGTACAAAATGGTACTGCAATCAAATGGCGAGATGATGTTGTTCTATAGCTACAGCTATTCAAGGTTGAAAATAACAACCATCAAGCAGTTAATGAAGCACACCTGTGTAAGTTCTAAAAATATGACAAAACCCTCACCTGAACATTTGTGAGATCTCCAAATCTCAATAATTAAGATCTCTATCGCATTAAGAACAATCTCTATGAAGTAATACTTGCACAACCACCTCTAATTCAGATATGTCAAACTGAACATGCAATCACCACAACAGTTACTAGATTCATGAACTTGGACTGAAACAGACTAACAAATCACCCAGTGGAAGTAAAATTACAGAATAACTATTGAAGTCACAGAAATTAACTCATGCTCCTACAAGAAATGCACAATTCAAACGCTTTCGGATTTTTTTTATAACTATAGCAGCTCTGATCCACATTCAGAAATCAATGACGACAGAAACAGGGATCTCAAAATTCAATACAAGACACTGATCGAAGAACCATCACCAATAGCCAGAGAACCAAAACAGGAAAGAGACAAATAGAGAGAGAGGCGATCGTACCAAGGAGCGTAAAACTCGACGACGATGAAGTCGTGCTTGCTGACAGTCTCATGGAAATTGGTGCTATCCAGTGTAAGCACAGACTCCGATTCACCCTCAGCGGCGGCGATCCCAGCCACGACCGAGAAAGCCACCACCAGCAAAGCCCAACTCGAAACCCTAGATGCCATCCTCTTCTCTCTCTTAGCTTTGAGTAGTGTCTCCGTTTCTCTGAAAAGTCTGTGGACACTTGGGGTTTTTATGGAGAGCGCTCCGCAAAGGGGTAGAGGGAGAGCGAGACAAGCATTGGCAATGACACGTGAGCTTCAATTTGGATATTTTCCGCACCATACTCTCGAGAGTATACTGCGCGTCTCGGTACTCGCTGCGCATGTGGTCAGTCTGCCACGTTGCGGATTCTTATTGGACAGGTCTCGTCACGGGGATTTGTTTTGCAACCCTGCTAAAAACGACAAGTCGCATCGCAGTTGATGCTTTGGGATCTTCTTCCTTGTTTGCGTGGGTAATAAAGTAATTTCGTATGAAAGTTATGTTTTTATTCAACTTATTTCCTTAATTGGGGATTCAATTTCAAACTAACGCATGCTATGTTCAATTGGTGAGTTAAAACTGTGTGCGAGATTTAAATTCTTAATCAGCAGCTTCGCGTGTCTACGGTCAGGATTGACTGCGACATTTAATCCATCAGTAACGACGGTGATTGCATTACATGGAATGTAGGCGAGTTTTACATTTTTTATCTGTTTGCACCTTTACGTGCACGGCTACTATCAAGAAAATCTTAGGCGTTTTTCTTTTTGAAGTAATTAGGCGTTAGTGTGGTAGTTAAAAGTTTGTGAGGATTAGTCAGATCCCAATTGAGAACTGACAGAGAATTAATTACGAATTTACAAATAATAATAATAATAATAATATAAATTATACCGTATGAAAATAATTACTATACAAATCTTAACTAAATTATATAGGTAAATTAGGAGATGAGTCTTATTCCCGATAAAACTTTGTGGGGGGTAGCTTCCCGTCTTTTAGCTTTCTTCCTTTTCTTTTCGTAAGTTCAACCTACGAAATTGGTTTTATATTCTCTCTTTGAAGTGGAGATCATTCGACTAGATGTCCCTTAGAACAATTGGTATCTCAGTTATATACCAATCAACAAATATCTAAATTACGAGCTAAACAATGTGTTATCCTGTTTGCTTCTATGCAAACAAAACGAAGCCTGAAATCCGATAGAGTTTTATGTTTGGCCCTACATTCCTTCACCAGTAAACCAAAAGGTTAAATTAGCTTCATGTCACCATTCACCGCCTGAGCAACTCCAAGACAGTCATTCTCTATCGTTCCAACCGGTCAACCCTCTTCATACACCTAGGATAAAGCCTCATTTAAGATCACTACAATAACTCCGGCTCATCAATTCCCGGTATCTCAAAACATTTTGCTAATATGTCGCTCAATTATCTCCTCGACATACCATTCCCCCATCACCGCGACCTGGACCTAGGATTGCCTCATCTACGTTGACTTTGATCTGCCCTTGATCCGGTTTGCACTAAACCCAGCTTCTGGTCCTCCTTTCTTCCCTGGGCGTCCGTCCAATTCCTCAAGTAAGAGGAAGCCTCCCTAAATCGGCTCCCCATCCTTCTCTATTTGATTCCAGACTATATTATTATGGGCTTGCCAAATAGACTACCAAACCATCACTACATTCTCCATGAGACTCGTTCGTCTCAGTCCCCAACAATGCCAAGCCAATCTCGAGGCGATACATCACTGCCCTGGATAACCAATCCCAAATTACTCCACACGTGGGTCACAGTCGAACAATGGAAAAGGATGCGACCCTCCGATTCCGACAGCCCATACTTACTGCACACTAGCTCAATAGGCACAAAAGGCCCATATAAGTTCCAGTTGGTTGGAAGGGAGCCTAACAAGATACGCTAGGCCATGTGTTTAATTTTGGTAGGAACACATAAATTCCACAACTGCCTCCAGAATAAGTTCTTATCCAATCCATTCCATATGTCCTCATTGCTCTGATTTTTTTTGATATACGTCCCTAACCCAGAATAAACCGTCCCTGGCTCCCCTTAAAACCAGTCATCCTCAATGGGAACACCGGGAGCGGTAGACGGACTATAATTGTCGCCGTCTGGGCATCATGCACTTCCTGTATTAAGCTTCTATCCCATCGTTGACACCCCTCCATAATGTAGTCCTCGACTATACTGTCCTTCGTATCGATCGGTTCCGTAACCCAACCCATTTTCGTCGGTAGCCACGGGTACTCCAATATCGGCGTGCTTCTTCCATTTCCAATTCTTCTCCTAGCTCCTTGACGGATCAAATCCTGTCAAGACATAATACTGGACCTTATATAATTGCTTTCAGTCCTCAGGGTGGCTTGTAAAAAATTCTTTCGTGAGTAGTATTTGGCCTACAAGACTCTTGCAACTAAACTATTCGGGTTTTAAAGCAATCTCCACTCTTGTTTGGCCAAAAGAGCCAAATTAAAGTCCTTGAGGTGCCTGAAGCCCAAACCTCCCTGTAACTTATGTTGGCACAACATGTCCCAACATTTTCACTTAATACCATTCCTTGTTCTAGCATCATGCCTTCATTAGTACTGGTTCATAATCACTTCCACTTCCTAAATCAAACTAGATATGATCTTATAAACTCTCATCGTATAAATGTGGAGCATCTGAATAACTGCTTTTAGTAGGACCTCCTTCCCTGCTTTACTTAAAAATAGTTCATCCCAACTCTTAAGTCTTCTAACTATACGCTCATTCATGAAAAGACAAGTTTGATACTTACTTCTCTGAAGGAGCGAAGACAGTCCCAAATATAACCCCGTATCCACCATTTCTTGCATCCCTAGATGATTTTTTTATTGTCATCTTTGTTGCTTCTACGTATAGGGGCTGAAACAATCGAAGACTTCGCCACATTGATTTTCTAACCTGACGCCATCTCATACTGACCCAACAATTCCTTCCAAGAGACATCTTCTACCTCTAAGGCCCTAGAGAAAAAGAAGTTGTCATCTGCAAAAAAAAAAACAAATGAGTTATGGAGGGGGCTAGCAGAGCCACCCTACACCCGTGAATCAATCCCTCCTGCTCCCACTGCTCAATCAATCTAGAGAGACCTTCTGCACAAATTATAAACAAATAAGGCGAGAGGGGGTCTCCAATCATTATACCTTTCTCGGTCCGAATAGGGCCTATTCGACGTCCCTCGTCAGCCACCCAAAGCCGAGTCGACGCAACACACGTCATAATCAATTCCACCCACTTCTCAACAAAGCCCATTTTGTTAGTACCCTTCTCAGGTAAGACCACTCTACCCGATCATATACTTTGCTCATGTCAATTTTCAACGCCGCAGGTCGTTGCCACCCTGCTTCCGTCCTCGTAAATAATGAAGTAGTTCACCCGATAAAATAATTTTATCTGTCATCAACCCCCCCGACATAAAAGCACTTTGAGACTCCGAAATAAATTTCTCCAATAATCCCTCCATTCGGTTTACCATCACCTTTGTGATAACCTTACATAAAACGTAATAGCAACACCAAGACATTTAAACAAAGAAAAAAGGAGGACCTGTAAAAAAGTTGCTCTGCTAGGGTTGACTCAACCCTAGTTGTCGTCATGAAATCGTCGTTGTTTTCAAACCAACAAGAGATTGCTTGTAAGTCTCTTTTTCTCTCTACTCTTGGTATTGTTCTTCTATGCGCATCCATAATCCAACGTTGTTGTATCGGAAGGACAGTGCATCGGCGATGATCCGAGACTCCCTATTGCGGTGGTGCTCATTTTCTCCGTGTTAGCCTCCCACGTCTTGAGCGGATACACGGACGGCGGCATAGTCAAGAATAATCAAACGATTCATGCGAGATCTGCTATGCAGCCTCGTCAAGATCAATGAGCGAGTAGGGATTCAGAGATTTATAGTGGGACGGATCCCTGAATCATACCTATCCTCCCATACTGGCTGTCGAGAATAGGTTCAATCGCACTCCTCAGACAGAGTACGAGGTCCCAACATCTGAACCACGAGCCTGAGGTGTGATTTGAGACCTCCCAAGAAACAGAAGATGAAAAATCTTCAGTCAGCATAGGATTCCGAGTGAGCATCAATATCTTTAATTCTCCAAACCAATCCTCATAATCTTGGACCGTGGTGGTCTGGTGAACCATCTTAAATTCGACCTGAAAATCTTCATGACTCATTGCTTCGAACTTCCAACACAAGGCTTCACATAACTGATCCCACCAAATAATATCTCTACCCATAGCATACTCAGTGAACCGAAATTCCGCAGGACCAGATAAATGGATCGATGCAAGTCTGACCTTTTGGTCCGTTGGGACTTCATAGTAAGAAAAATACAAGGTCGCTTTCCGGATCCATCCACGGACATCCGAGCCATCAAAGATAGGAAAGTTCAGATTTGGAGGTCGAAATGTGTGTTGTTGGTGGTGGGGGTTGTGGTGTTGATGTGGCTGGGGTGAGGGGTGGTGAGGGGGGGGGTTTAGGGGTTGATTTAGTGGTGGAGCTTGGGGAGATAGTGGTTGAGTGTTTCCGGGGTGATGTTGAGGTTGGATCTGAGAAGGTTCCAAAGAGTAATTTCTGGTATGAGGAGGAAATACCGTGGTTGGGTTGGAGAGGTTGGGGGTAGGCAATCGGAGAAGGATAATGTGGGTGAACGCGTTCAGAGCCTTGTGCTGAACAAAATGTTGGCTGAAGTGTAACAGGCGTAATGGCCACCGATTTTCCTCTGTCCGGTGATCGGATTTGTGCTCGTTGCCATAAAAAACCTAAGACGAGCCCACCTGAGCAGTAGGACTCGCAGGACGGTGTTGGCCGAGCAAAAGTTGCTCCAAGCTACGACGGATGACTCTCATCTCTTCCTGGCTTTCCTGTTGCCAAGCTTGCATATCAGCCCGAAGTTCATCCAGGCTTGATTTGGGGGCCTCTTCTTCAATGGATTCGTTGTGAGTCATGGCAAGGCGCTGGTCGTGAGCTCTGATACCACTATTAAGGATCTGAGTTGACCCTTAAGAAGCGAAATAGAGAAAATGGAAGCTTGCTTGTATTAGACGAAAACAAGTTACAGAAGAGACGACTTGAGAAAGCTCTTTTTCTACTCTAAGCTACCATTACAATCCAATTCATTCAATACCGTGAACCCTAGCAACGCTACGGATTTATACTCGAAGAGAAAACACAACTCAGCAGGAATCAACGGTGGTCCTTGATCTGTGTTATTCCTGCAACAATTTGCAGAGCACGACGAAGAAGGAAGGACTACAACAATGGTTTTCTACGCAGCCAATCCAGGATCAACACGTGGCGGCTCCGTGTTTATTTGCGAAAACATAAAAGATCAGTGAAACGGTGCGTTTCGTGTTTTTCTTCACAATGCTTGCTTGAGGGTCACGCCATCGTGACACCTTCAAAACGGAACGGTGATACCAAATTCGTCTCCTAAATGAGGTTGGACCATTTTTGTGCATCACTAGGTACTTTACATGTTGATCTTATGATCCAACGATTGCGCCACATTCGTTTTTTCTTCTAGTGAGAGCCGCCGGTAGAAATTAATTCAATAACAACTTAAACGCCATACATATTTCATGTGATATGAAGCCAATTGAACATTACCAAACTATAAAAATAAAAATAAAAAGTCAGAAAATCGAATAGACTGGCAATTTCTTGCTATCCACACAAAAGCGTACATCAAAACAAATATCTTACTGTACTTCAATAATTTTGAATTTGTTATCTATAAACACACAATAATACATTGTGATTGCTGACATTGAAAGATCCACGAGATCGGGGTCACAGTCTATATCGACTAAACCAATTGTTGGAATTCCCGAAGCAAGGCATTCTCGAAGGGCCTTCATTGGGATCTTGAGTTCGAGTCCTGTTGGGAAGGGTGGGGTAGGGATTATGGGTATATTAAGCTCGTATATAAAAAAAAAAAATGAATTGGCCTGAGTCCACAAAACACAATACTTCAAGACTTCATCCACATTATCGTCAGATTAATTCAGTGACACTACAAAATACGACCTGAAAATTCTCTACTAAAACAGACAAACTGAAATACACAGACCTCAGAAATGATCCCATCAGCCATTACATTTTCTTGGCAACCAATCAACCAATTAATGAATTTATGTACATAATCTAGTTTGGAATTGGAGCTACTGCAACACAAAATCCTTCAGACTAACTTCTATTTTCAACTCCTTTAGTTCCTCTCCCCAACATACCAGCAATGCCTATAATTAGTGCAACCTCACTATACAAGTAAAGTACATGTTAATAAATATATTTCATGAACTCACAGCATGTTGGAGTCTGACATGCTCATGAGCTGCCACATATTCTGAAGTGAAATTCCTCAAAGCCTCAAAGATGGGGACCAAACCTGCTTGTAAACTGCTAGAAGCTGCATCATGAACTAATTTCATAGCTTCCTTGTGTCTAGCTCGCTCTTCTACTAACCTCTTCTTCATTGAGTCCAAATCAACCTTGAGATCATCTAGAGGAGAAACTCCACTTTCAGCTTTGTCAGACAGTGCATCTTGCTTCTCCTCTATCCTTCCCCTCTCCATGCGTAGGGTTCTAAGTCTTTTCTCAAAATCTTTAGAGAGATACTCTGCTTTGATCCTCTTGCGTTGTTCATCATCTTGAATCTCCCATAACTGGTGTAAGCTTGATGCAAAGTCATGCATGGCATCTGCAACACCCTTCTCTGAAAGTCTCACCATTGCCTGGTACCAATCATGGCAAATCACAAAGATTCGTGGAGCTCCCATTCTGGAGGGGGAGAATGGAGCAATTCCATCTGGGGTTTCTTCAGGTTCATTGAGGAGGCTCCGTAATAGCCAATCATTTAATGACCCAACATAAGATTTTTGGATACTAATCCAATTGTTGAAACGGGTATGCCAATTCAGAAGCTCCATCTCAAGTTCAAGGGTCGCTTGCAAACTAGAATCTTTTCTGAAGCCTGTGTTTGCTCTAAGAGAGCGAGTTTTGCTCTCCATGATTGCTTGATACTGTTTCTGGTGACAACTGAGCATGGACTTCCACATCTTTATCATTCTGCAAATATAAACATTGCTTCCATGATCAACCAGACAAAAAAAAAGTTCCTAAAGCATATTTGCATATCACAAGGATGAACGGCAAAGCCAATGAATACCATTAACAATCAAATCCTCAAAACTACAACAGAGGTTCCTAATGATATCAAGAGACACAAAGTCAAGTGAATAATTGATTGAACGTGACCTTTTGTTGTCCTTCATGTTGAGGCGTCAAGTTCTCTGATGGAACATAGATATCAAAACAATTGTTTGCCTATTAGTCCTGAATGAGTAAACATCATTTTGTTCACTATCATTGGGATTAACCATATGCTATCAGACCCTTTAGTTTCCTTAAGCTGTCCTTTTTTTCTAAATGCTTATCATGGAATCCAATCTGTAATCAGTGAGAATTCATGATTTAATTATTTCAAGATACATGTATAGCTTAAGAAATATATGAGTAAGTATATGCTATTAGTCAAAAGGGGAAAGTAATACAGAAATTACGGTATCCTAGGATTACAAACTACACCGGTACAACATGTGTTAGTTAAAGTCCACAATGACCAAAAACTGTAAATCTTTACTTTTCTAAGTAAAATGACTATTAAAAGTTATATCATTATTGAGCAAGTAAATTTCCAAGTATAACATTTTGAACTTGAAATACCTAAGAAATAATGGACAAAGCAAGCAAAGGAAATTCTAAAGAGTCAACATGTTACCAAAATGTATCATCCTAGAAAAGTATATCTATTTGACAAGCAGTTGTTAAGATTTAAATGGCGAAACATTGAATAGACAGATAGAGAAGCAAATTCCATACCCATGAATAAGTTCAGTAAGTTGGGGTTCCAGTTCCTCATCTCGCAACTTCTGTATTCTTCTTGATATGGCATCAATAGCTTTGATACAGACATCAATTTTTGTCAGCAACTTTCTTATTGAAGCTTGAGCAGCTTCAATCTTACCAGACTCTGCTCCTGTCTCATCCAACCTTTTCAATCTCTCACATTGCTTTTCATACATAACCCGTAGCTTTTCTTCATCCTATAATCAGCACAAAAAACATAAAACTCAAAAGTGAAATTGGGCACTGTTGGTTGGTAAACGGAACCTAAATTCAAAAAAAAAAATCAGTAAAAACTAAGAAGTCAGTATTCTTAAGACACCCCTACCTTGACTTCCTTGTATAGTTTCTTCTCCCAGGCATAAAGTTTCTGCAGAGTTTCTGAAATGTTTCCAGCCTTCAAGTTGGAGTCTTTTCCAGCATTGTCAACATATGCCTTCGCCATTTTCATTTCCTTAGAGGTTACTCTTACTGTGTTCCCTGATGGAGGATGTGCAGACAACATGGACGGGGCCACCAAATATCGGATCCTGGAAAATACTACTGCATAAAGAAAAAGAACAGGAGTTCCAATTAGCTACGAAAACCTATTTAAAGTCAAGCTAAATTTAATCGGGCATCAGACCAACAAGGTAAATGATGCTGATTATACACTTCAAAATTCATCAGCCAAAGGAACCACATTTTGCTACATGACTGTAGTAGATAGAAATTCAGAAAAAATCTTGCAGATGAAGTTTTTTTCTAAAATAAACTACAAAGAAGAACGGTCAGTTGCAAATGAAGTTCAAATCTCCATTTGTTAATATGTTTTATATTTCATTTAAGTAAAATTTCTACTAGTATATGCTATCATGATAGTTTCATTTACATATTTTTCCCAATAACTATTATTGGAAGATACATCGACAAAATAGAATGGGTGCAATACAATAGAGGTTTTACTGACCAATTTCCTTCGAAAAATTATCAATAGCATATGGAGCGGCCTAAAACCTTCACTACCAGGGATAACGAGGTTACGGAAATACAGATGCTATTGTATAAGCATATAAAACTGCAAGGAGGAATGAACAGAATGACGGCGAATTCTGGATATATTAAACTGTCCTCTTCGTTTATTTTCAAGTGATTGTTAGCTTTTTGCATTTTCATCAACGAATAAAGTGCTATGTCATCGTTTTCCTTTCAAAATACTATACAAATTACCTTCTGATACAGCCAAAATGTTCCATTTTATATGGAAATTGTAAATAAAACATTATTGTCCTACCAGAAGAATAACATCCACAGCAATGATACCAAATGCATAAAATTATCCAGACATATAGAGCAAGATAAAAAGAAAGCTAGAGTTAACCCTACCTTTAAGCATAGCACCCTTATGCTGATAAGGTGCTTTACCCACCTCGAGCAACAATGCAACCTCTTTCCCGCAAGTAGAGGCAATTGCAAATTCATGCTTGATTTCATCAACAACATCTTGGAGGTCCCTACTGCCATGAGAAGACAATGTGGTCAAGCTACTTGGGTCAGATGATTCGATTTCCTGTGTTGGCATTTCATCTATCTCAAAAGTTACCCCTTTTTTCTTCACATACTCACCATCAGAACTCTTGGATACAATAGTTTCAGAGCTACTGCCTTGAACATGACCTGAATGTAAGTTGCCCATGTTGTGTAATGGTACTGATGTCGAGCTTTCTTCACTGGTCTGGGACTGTGCGGCCCTTGAAGTACCCTCCCCTGCAAAGTTATTTCCATGCACATCTTCATCCACTTTATTCTTCTCCCTGTGAACCTCATTCAACTTCCTTTTCTCCTTGTGTGCAGCTTTCAACATCTCCTGCTCAGTTTCATCCTCCAGATCAGGTATCCCTTCTCTCTCCCTCACTTCCTTTGAATCGGGACTACTTGTGGATGATCCATACCCGAATTTAGGCTGTGGAAGAAAGCCAGACTGACCATAATCATAAGTCTCGAACACATTAAGGAAGTCCCAAGTAGAAACATTGGGAGGAGGAGGGGGAGCTGGGGGTGGTGGGCTTGGCTGCTGCTGAGTGTACTGAGAATCATTTGGTTGCATACTCATTGGAAAACCAAAGAAACTCAGATTGCCAGATTGTGAAGAACCTGAATATCCATACCCAGCATCAGGCAATGGACCGTTTACTCCTCTGTGCTCCGGCCATTGCCCATTTGATGCTCTATGCCTATCCGGCTCCTTGTACACATAGGACTTTGATGGAGCTGCAGACTTCTTCATGTAGTATGTGTGCCTATTCACTCCAGGATCACCCCAATTACTTTGGGGATAGCTCTGAGAATTTACCCCGGGATCGCCCCATTCTGAAGGGTATTGACCAGAATGAGGATTTGGATCCCAATATCCTTGTGGCTGTGGATAGGTACTAGGAATTTCATCAGCAGGGTAAAAACCATTGCTTCCCTGTGGGTATCTATCGGAATTGCCTCCCTGAGCATCCCAAGGGCCTTGAGGGTAGTAGCCGAAAGAGCTCACTCCGGGAGGAACTGAAGATCCTTCTGGTGGATATCCACCATAGCTAGAAGAACTTGGTCCCGGAGCATCCCAATGACCCTGTGGTGGGTACCTATATGAAGAATGTCGAAAATCCTCTTCTGGGTCATGGTGCTCAGTATGAATGTGACCAGAAGACCCGGATTCAGAACCGGAGTCGGATCCGGAGGAAAGGTGCAAGTGACCCTCGTCCTCCGCCGGCGGGGAATGGTCAGCGGAATGCGAAATCGAGGTCGACGAGGACGAATTCTTGGCCTTATCGCCCTCTCCCCGTTTCTTCCTCGGCTTTCCCTCGTCGGACGGCAATGTGAGCACCGGCGAACCTGGAGACGAAAAGGAACCGCCGATCACGATCTCCTCCTCCACAAACTTGAGCAGCGCATCGCCTACGTCCTTGAGGGAGGTGAAGTAGGAGACGTGAGCTGCGGCGAGGGCGTACCGGTAGTCGGAAGCGGCTTTGATCAGTTCCTTCCGCTCCCGGCAGAGCCTAACCAGCGGCAAGTCTTCGGCTTTGGAAACTCCACAGCCCATCTCCCAAACCCCAAACCCCCAAATCAGACTGTGCACAGCTCATGGTATCCATGCCTGTCCGCACAACAGAAGTAGAGTAAGCATTGTGACGAAACAAAACAAAAAAATTGTAGATCTTCAACTCGTGTTGGAGAGAATGAACAAGAGGGTATCAACGGAAAGTGAAAACCCTAGCAGAAGAGAGTGAAAAAGCACAGAAACAGAGCATGCCGAGAAGAAAATGGTAGAGAAAATCAGAGAAGCAAGGAAATGAAAAACCAAATTGGGAAGCGAAATCAGACCGTTGAGGGACGGGGAGAAGAGGAGAGAGGAGCGTCCATGCGAAGGAGGGGACAAGAGACAAGAGGATCGTCGAGATTGGTGAGTCTGTGATATATCTAGTTATTGTAATTATAAATCAGAGTGCAGTGAAGCAGAGCAGTAGCGAGTAGTACAGTAGCAACAATAATAAAGAAATGGGAGAGAGAGACGAGATCGATGGAGAAACAATAATAAGAAATAAACACGAGATTTGTGATCTCTGGTGATTCTCTCTCCTCTGTAAATTCGATTGATTCTCAGAATTGATGGTGAAGGAAGACGAAGAGAAGGAGAGTTGAAGCTCGTCCAACGCGGCATCGTAACGGACACGGTCATTATTGCAATTCTGCAGCCTTTCTATTTTCTCACGCTCTCTCGCTTTTAACTCTATTTTTTTTTTTAGCGAAATGTGCAATATTATTGATAGATCAAATCAGATTAC
>JAYMTN010000472.1:0-16512 GCA_036897425.1 Erodium trifolium
TACGGGGATTACTTCCGTAGTTCTTTCCCTGCATGGAGACGGGATCGATCGAGTTGCTCGGAAGGAGGTGGAGCTCGGTCGTCTACGGTGGCTCTGGACGGTTGGTTCGTGGGTGTGTTGCGGTGGAGATTGTGGTGGTGGTGGTGGAGGGTGGGGCCGCCGGTTTGGGGGTGTGGGTGTCGCGTAGGCTTAGCGAAGCAGCAACCCATTTGATTTGGGTGTCGGAAAAGTGTAAAAAGTTGAGATTTTTATGTTGGAGAAAGAGGAGTGGTTGGGATTGTGAGGATTAGAAGAGAAGACAAAATTGCATTGGGTTTTGAAACAAAGGTCCTAGAGGCCCAACGGCTCTAAAATGTGGAATGTAGTTGAGGTTGTTTCTTCCCTTGGAGTCTTGCGGCGGTTCCGGCGACGGGTTGTGGGCGGTGGAGAGAGTTCTTTTTCTGGTTGCAGCCGGTTTTGTATGTTACTGGAAGGTCAAAGTTTTGTACCAAAAAATGGGAGCATTGGTCCACTCACATTCAAATCTCCATTTCAAAAACGTAAGAGAACTCAATTGATCATTAGGTTTATATATGTGGTGGGAGCAATATAAAGGGGTAATTTGGTAAAATAAAAAGTTGATTTTGACGGGTTTTGGCAATTAGGGCGATTTTCTCTCTTCTAGGGCGGTCGGTTTATCACATCTTTCAATTTGACGGCGAATCCAATTGACCAAGAATATGTGTTTCTGGCTATTCGCCGTGTGTTGGGCAAATACCATGGAGAAGAAAATTGGGCGAATCTATATTTTTCGACCAGATGAATCCATGTTTTTTACGGATTCATCTTAACTAATCGTTTCGTGCACTGCAAATACTCTAATGTTAATACATTACTAAACATGGTGATTAGATTAATTTTAACGAACAAAGCCATTATTTTCATACATTTCAATACTACCAAGACTCGTTTACTCTTAATGGCCCGAGTTAGAAGTCATGAGTTCGAATCCAGTTGGTCACTCATCTGCCATGTAGCAGATTGGGGTTAGAACCGTTATCTAGATTAGGATTTAGATTTACCACTTTTTCTTATAGACAATGTGTTTAGTGAAAAGGAGGCTTTTCTACAAGGGTATAAGTATCTCCACTACTGAACCTTGGGTTTGTCATTGCAACATATAACACAAAAGCAAGGTCAGCTTCTAATTAACCCAAGCATGGAAACAAGAAACCCACTGCAATTATTTGACTAGTATCTGCAAAATCACATGTTTGAGATGAAACTCCACAACCTGGGAACCCAGAAGGGTGAATCCAATGACAGTTCAGGGGATCACATCATGTTCTTGGACCACCTAACCAATTCTACAGTAACTTCAATGCTCATGGCTCTACAAGCTCGAGGGCACCTAAAACGGTAAATCCTATTGACATCCCCCCAAGAGAACGCAATACCTGTTTCAATGCAAGACCTTGAAGAGGTTTTGAGGATCTGGACCACAACCAGCCTGTCAAAACCTCACAGGGTGAATTCAAACCGCCATGAAATGGACCCCGAATGTAACAACTAGAGTGGCATGAAATGAAAGATCAGTGATATCGAATGTTTATTGGCTTCATTATTAGAGGATGAAAAAGCAGTTACAGAAAGAAACCTCAAATGAAGGGCAGTGCCAAGGAAGAATTACAACAAATTAGATATACAGCTGTGACAGAGTGCAATGTGTAATGTGATTAGGTAAAGAAAAAACTTGCTAGCTCCAGCTGAGCTTCAGCAGACTAATGTGCTTATGTGATAGGAGAAGGGAATACCGAGACATTTAAGAAATGGGAAGTGGGGAAGATGATGCAGACCGATCTGCTTCGATCATGGATTTGATGTAGAACTCGCCGGCCTTGTATGATGACCTCACCATGGGACCAGACGCCACATAGCGGAATCCCTGTGCCATCAAAAGTGTGTTCAAACGATTTGTAAATGCACACCTCAATCATTTCCAAAATCAATGGAGGATGCTTCAATGATAAAAAGTGTTTTGACAAATGATGTTCTTAGCACGTCACATGATCAGGTCAAAAGCAAAGGATAATAAATTGACAGAACTGTCTTTAAAATATCTTATGGTATTCTAATGTACATGCAATGACAGATTCATGTGAGATGCAATAGGGGTAACTTCACTAACACACCCTCGGTGACCTTGGGTCCTCAAAAACACATTGTATAGGTGAGAGGTTATCAGTAACACACTGATTAGGTGACATGGTGTTATGAGGGTTCTTAAAACTCAAAGGTCATTGAGGAGGTGTAAATAACGTTTTCCTTAAGTAATATTATCGAGGGAATCATATAATGGTTTATGTATACAATGACCACCAGGTAAGTGGGCTACATAATGTTACACCACAACACAGTGGTAGGGCTGAATAAGAGTATCAAGTGACATATTACCTTCACCATGACACCACAAAACATAACTGTTAAATAATAGTTTATAAGGAAGGACCATATGACAGTAATGCAAGTGACAGAAAAACCGAGGACGGACTTGTAAACTTAATTTGAGGATTTTCCTCTCACAAAATGATGTTATGAGTTTCTAGGCACTGTTTTAATGGAGTGAAAAGTGTATGTGTACCAATAGAAAGTAGGCGAAGAGAAGTTTAGTGGCCAAGTGACCATGTCTTCTATATTCAAATAAAATTAGCAATATTCAACTCTCACCCTTTTTCTTAGTGCAATGAAGAACCACATGCATACAAGTTTACCACTTCCTTGTATAATGAAAACTATTACTTGACAGTTGAAACCTTATCATAAAATTCTAAAAACTACTAGGAGATATTGAGATATTAGTAACACGAATACTGCTATGAAGACCACACTATGATTCTGCAGAAGTTTGGCCAAATAGATGATTCCGCCATCTATTAAAAATACTCATCACTCCAGACATAGAAACTTATTTCGTTTTGAGATCTAACAAGATCTGCACTGGCTTAACCTGGATCAGACATCTCCAAAATTAAAAAAATTGGAAATTACCAAGGAAAAGAAAAGGTCGTTCTCTGCTTACTGGCAGCATACGAATCATCCACAGCAAGTGCTTTATCTATTAGTTCACCTAGAAGAAGAAAAAAACGCACAAGGAGCATATGCCTCACTTGATTTGACAATAAGGAGCATGCCTCAGCTTAGGCTGAACACCTCAACACGATAAACATGCATCTCTTTAGCGTATGCCTATTTTTAAAAATTCAATGCAAACTATTCATACATGATACATGTAACATAAAGCCATACGAGATAAAGAAAATTGCAGAACTAAAAGGTCACAACTTACCATTTCCATGCCAAGAGTTTGATACCTCTCAAAAGCCTCAGGGGTAATGTATTCAGATACTGGCATATGACGCTTTGATGGCCTCATATATTGACCAAATGTCATCACATCAACACCGGCAGCTCTCACCTTTTCCATAGTGCTGACCACTTGATCAGGTGTTTCCCCACAGCCTAACATTATCGAGGTCTTGGTAAGTGTACCTGCTGGAGCATAGTCTTTAGCCATCATTAGAACATCTAAAGACTGCTTAAAATTAGCACGACGGTCCCGCACTGCACTCTGAAGCTCCTCCACTGTCTCAATATTGTGAGCAAAGACATCTAATCCAGATTTGGCAACTTTCTCTACACAGCTAGAGTCTCCGCGGAAATCAGGAACTGTACAAACAACATCATAAAATCATGTTACCCTACTTAAAATATACTTAACCATATGTCAAGAGATTTACATTAGACAATCCATAGGCAATTCTACATATCCACATACAAAAGAAATAAAACTGCACATACCCAATGCCTCTATGAGCATATTTGGCTTCAATATCTTTAACTTCTGCACTGTCTCAGTGAAATGGCCACTCCCCTGATCCGCTAAATCGTCTCTGTCAACGCTAGTAATCACAACGTATTCCAAACCCCAAGATGCAATTGCCTCAGCCACATTAGTTGGTTCATTTGGGTCTGGTGGAGGAGGAGTTCGTGATGTCTTCACATTGCAGAATCTAAATATGAAAATATTCTACATTAAAAAAACAGTAACTCCCAATTCAATCTAATCTGATGCATCAACTTTAGCCACAGAGTATGATTGCACAAGACAACAAAAATATTAACATCCCAATACAATACATAGCTCCACGGACAAAAGAAAGAGGTACAAACTACGTCCTTTTTATTTTAAAAGTGGCATAATTTTTTTGTAAGTTACACACCAAGATGCCATTATGTCATCTTATACTCTCGAGCAACTAAAATCTATTAGTATGCACGCAATGACCCACTAGCAGAGCTGATGAGAGGAAGAAAGCTCATTAAGAATGGCATTATATTCAATTCAATTACTTACTATTCTCTCTACATGAATATAAATTTGAATAGCAGAGCTACTGTGATCAAATTTAAACCTATATGGCAACTTCATTGTCTCTGATGAAATGAGACCTTCACTGCAGTTCAATTGTATCTACCTTAAATCTCAAGCTGAATCTATTCACTGCATGTGCTTCAAACATCAAAACCCGTCCTTAAAATCTTAAATCCATAACCAATCAAATGAATAAATCTAAACAAACCTGCAACCCCTGGTGCAAGTATCACCGAGAATCATAATCGTGGCCGTGGCAGTCCCGGTCTCGCCCCCAGACCAGCATTCTCCGAGATTAGGGCACTTGGCCTCCTCGCAGACAGTGTGGAGCTTCAGCTCGCGGAGCTTCTTCTTAATCTGCACATACTTCTCGCCTCCGGGGACAGCTTCCTTCATCCATTTGGGCTTCGGGAGAGGCTTCTTCTTCGTGCCGACCTCGACGGAGTAGGAATCGCTGGATTGGAGCCCGGCGAAGTCGGAGAGAGTGGGAGATTCTGAAGCGAGGCGGGCGCGGAGGCCGGCTAGGGTTTGGGGGAATTGGGGATCGGCGGCGGTGGTGGTCGTAGCGGCGGCGACGGTGGACGAGAAGGGCCTGGTGGCGGTGGATTTGATGGCTTGAGACAGAACTCGGAAGCTCGATTGCATGGTGGCTTCTCTCTGTCAGCGCTGCGACTCAGAGGACCAGAAAAATTGGAGGATTGGGGTCTTGTGTTCGTTGGTTTGGTTGCTTCGGGGGGGGGTAATGATTAGGTGTTCGTTGTCCCACGGAATTGTATTTGTGTCTGATCTGAACTCCGATCAGCGCCGTCGGAGAGTCTGGTGGGACCTACAATTTGTAGGGTGTGGATGCTGACGTGAGACTGCTCCCTTGCTGCTATTGGACTTCATGGGCCGACGCAATCAGAATGGTCCGGTTGACGAAACCCCAATCAAAGCCCAGAAGTTGTGGGGCCCACCAGATTAATGCAAACCTTTTTTTTTTTTCTAGCTCTCACATTCACATATTGAAGGTGGTTGGTTGGGTATTAGTCCCTAATAGGTATTTTGGTCACCGATCAGAACTTTCGATTTCTTAAATCACGATCCGACATCTTAGCTTCCAACAAGAAATAGTTGTTTGAGGGGAATTTGCCGATCAGTTTTCGATTCTAACCTGAAAATTCAAGAACAATAGATATAGATAGGAGGGGTCGGAAGGTTAGGATATGAAAAAGACGTGATTGAACAACGAGAACGATAATGTTGGATGAGGTCCGACGAGGACAATGATGATCTATAGTGACTGTCGAAGAATGACACAAAGAATCAGTGACTGAAAGTCCCAATGAGATTAATCTAGATTGAATTTCAATGACGGTGTGAGATCGAGAAAAAAGACTAATTAAGGCTAGTTCCACTCCTTAGTATTGAGTTTGGCTGATTTCAAAACAGAGTCTGGGTTATCAAAGTATAACGAGTCTACTTATAATTAAATTCAAAAATAGCATTTGTCTCTCTAAACCCTAATCATCTTCCTCTTTCATTTTCTCATATATGCAGTTTGACGGTAACAAACTAGAGGTAAGTGGACTAACAGATGACGTACGATGGGGGTTGGCATTTGTCTTACCGATCAATCGATATTTCTACTATTATAACACTAATCTTACCTACTCCTACATTCTCTTCGATACCAATCCTATATATTTTGTTCTTCTGGTCAAATATACTCCAATTTCATAAACAAAAGAATAAATATTTACTAAATTGAGATTCATGCTCGTCTGTTTACAATTAAGTAAACAAATAAATAAAAGCTGATCGGTCCTTACCACAAATAATATGGTCGGTGGTGTGGGAGGCTAAAATTCAGATAGATTCCTTGACCAAAGGCACAATGGACCCCACCACATATTTTTACAAAATGAATTTGGAATTTACAACGGTCACCTGCGAATATTACAAACAAAAGGATTCTAATTTTATTTACTTAAAAGAAATGTGATTGTGTTTCGGAGCTCTTCACGGTCGGACAGCGCACGTGAAAGCCCATAGAAAAACTGGCGGCTAGTGCCATCTTCACTCGCTTCCTGAACGCGTGAGTATCACTCCCAATTAGTTATCTGATTGATAGGGACATTAATATCATCCACATCTATCGTTATCTTCAATCTTTTTGGTTCGAGAGAACCAACAGAGGAGTCAACTTGTTCCACAAGCAACAACATCATCGGTCTTTACGCAATGTTGTAAAAGCATTCATAGTAGAGTCTGATTTTATGTTTTTTATTTCAACCAATCATGCAAGTCTATATTTTATGTATAAATCTCATTCGATCAATATAAATCAATCAAGTATTTTTGAGAAAGACTTCTATTTGTAGAAACGCTCTCCAAGCAAATTTATTCCGAGACTCGCCTTTTCTCGCATATCTTAATTGTCGCTTGTATAACAACTTTGTCTTCATCTTTACAGCATTGTAACGGCCTACTCCAATCTGTGCTTCGGCGATTCAATAAAACCGTTATTTTTGCTGATAAAAAAAGAAGATCAATCATGTTTGAACAAAGCCTCGTGATTTAAACTGATTATCCAATCCTCTCGATGTTGATGATAATGGTTTCACAGTATTTATGGATGAATCGTGGGCTTAAAAAGAAGCAAATTAAGTGTCTACTTTTTGTCGTGTCTTGTCACAGTCCATTTCTGTCGACGTTGCCCCATAACCACCGACATTTATTCTAGTCCAATCAACCATACGAGTGGGTGGAAATAACTTTTTGTTGGCTTCATCATTCAATCGACACTTATAAAGGAAATCATGCTACTGGAGACGAGTTTTAAAAGGTTATTCAAATGAATACTACACGAATCAAGGTGTCAAGATAAAATGGTTATTTTATCATGTGTTACAAACTTCTCGTGGCTAGTCCAATGACCATTCACACCATAAGACATTGAAGACGTACGAGATGAAGGACACACCAACACAAACATTGGTGGGAAGCGGTGGGAAGCGGTTTGAAAGGAGCCAAATAAACAAGGATTACATAAATCACGACAAAAAAAGACTATGTTTGATGTTTATAGTTCATACAGCATGTCTGAACGAACGAGATCAACAAATCACGAGTGAGATCAAACAAAATGGTTCGAAAACCCCATTCAAAGAGCTTTATCCATATCATTCGAAATGCGCCCACACGACAGTCAAAAGAAAAGGAGAAAAAAATACATCTATGAATAGTGTGACACAATATTTTGACGTCGCACAAGTTACAATATAATCTCCGTGACGTAATAAAGAGTTTAGGCGACATCATAATATGATCGCACAAACTCCTTTTTCTTGTAGTGATACGAGTTGACGAGACTTTTTTTGACTTTCATCTGGTTGACTAACAAAATGAATAAACAAGAACAAGCTTAAGAAGATACTGATTACTGCTAAACTCTAAATATAACTTGAACAAACTCATATTTACAAATAATAATATTTGATTCATAAATAGTTTTGTTTTTGACCAATCGACCTTCAAAATTTAACCTACTTCATCTAAAGATCTAAAATAACAAAGGTTTATGCCCCAAAAATTGAAGATTTTTATACATTATCTCATGATAGACTTATAGAAATGATCTGATCGCTTAATTAACACGATTCTTTAAAAATATATTATTTTTATAATATATGTATATAAATTTCACGTGAATGGTAACTGTTTCTATAATAGATTAAATTTTAACTAATTAGATTTTGATTTTACTTATTCCAACGTATTTCCTACGTATCAAAATTTATTATACCATTTTTTATTTACGGGCATGCCTCTTTTGAAAATTATTGTCAATCTTTCAAAAAAAAAAAGGAAATTATTGTCAATATTTGTAGGTATAATCAAAACCTGCAAATAGGGAAATATATACACGCGCGATTTCGGGAGCGTGGTCGTAGAGACCCCACCTTTCTCAGAAACAGCAATTCCGCCATTGCTAAAAGGAGGTATGTCTGACTCTGCACTGATGCACAAATTCATTATCATTGCTTCAGATATTAGAAAAAATATAGAATTTCATGATTTCAAGGAACCTCTCTCACTTTACCTTTTCTACTGCCTTTTTCCAGCTCTTTCCACTCAGCCAAACACAAGTTTGTGCTTTTCAAATCACCCAAAAATCGCCTAGTTCAGTGTTTAGTCTCTGCTTACGCACCCATCTTTCTCTCTTATCCACTGAAATCGACTGAACCTTAGCTCCTAAGTTTTTGCTAAAATTTTCACTTAAAAGAGACACCCACTTGTAAAGATCTCGCCTTTTTCGATTTTCACCTCTTCCGAGCTTGATTGGCTGAGGTTTTATGCTTAAAAAAACGTACTTTCTGGAATCCCAATGCTTCTTCTTCGTCTTGAAGTTCTCTCTGTAAGTTTATCATGGTCTTGTGTATCTATGCTTGTTTTTGTTTGATTTAGCAAAAGGGGGTTTTAGTGTATTGTTTAATTTGGTTGTTTCTGGGTTAGTGAGCTGTGGTGGGATCAGTGAGTGAAGATCATTGACTGTGTTCTGTTGGGTTTTGCTTCCAGATTAGTGGGTGTGTGCTTGATTAATTGTGTCTGAGGAGTGCTTAGAGTAATATCATGAAGTGGAGTTGGAGGAGATCTGCTATTAAGTACAGGAATATGGAGATTTATGCTCTGGTTATGGTGGGGTTTGTGTTAATCTTCACAGCCCAAGTTTCATGGGGAGTCACTAACCCAGATGATGGTAAGAACAAAGTTTGCATTTTTTTTTCTATCTCTGTTTAGTTGTTTGGTTCCCTAGAAACTGTAGGAATGTTAAAAAAGAACATCTTGTTGTGGGTCAACTCAGAATCTTAGTTTTAACACCCAAAGGTTGGTTCCTGTTGTGGAGAACTTACCTCAGCCTAATCTAAATCGTTCAACCAAAGCATCTTAATTTCCAAGTATAGCTTCAATATCTCGAATTGATTGTAGTTTTATCGTTTTCATTGTTTACAAGACACTCGTGTTATCTCTCAAATGTTACTTATGAGCCCTCTTTATATACGTAACTGTTGAGAGGGATAGTTGCAAAAACTCGCGGTGAACTATGCGCATTTTGCAAATATTAGCAGTGATTTTCTTTTTGTAAATGACATCCCCCAACTATTTTCCGCCTGCAAATCCTTTATATGTGACAGTCACGTGATTTCGATTTCTGGATATGACAGTTTTGCCTTTTACATTATACGTGTTTGCGGTTTGTAACCCTCATGCATACGTGTTTTGCAATTTGGAACCCTTATGTATACAGTTTGGTTGGAACAGTTGCTGCAATCAATAGCTTGTATGTTGCATTGGGTTCTCCTCCTCTTCCCGGGTGGATACCTAATGGTGGAGACCCGTGTGCTGAATCATGGCAAGGCATTGTATGTAACAATGCTGACATACAAACAATGTACGTTGCTTTCACTCTCACCTAATCTATATCGGCATAGTCAACTGTTAATTCTCTTATGAGTTTTCGGTTCTCAGAACTCTTAACGGTGCTAATTTGGGAGGAGAATTGGGGCAGAACATGGGATTGTTCGCCTCTATTGAGGCAATGTAAGTAATAACATTTTCATAACCTTAGTTTTAGTCTTGTAGAGGGCTTAGTTAATGTTTGTGACAACGTTTATTTATGGCAGAGATCTAAGCAGCAACCATATTGGAGGAAATATTCCTAACAATTTGCCCGTCACCTTACAAGGCCTGTATGTATTGCACTGAGAAACTTAATAGTGTAATGGTGTTCTTCACTAAATTGTGATAGCATTTTTTTTTGTTTTGTTTTGGGCAGTTTTCTTTCAGCTAATCAGTTCACTGGAAGCATCCCAATCACTTTAGCCTCTCTTCCTCGACTTCAAGCCATGTAAGGTTCTTGATTGGCTGATTTTTACATTCATGCACGGATAGTCTCACTCAGCTTCCCTTAAGTATGCACATTTTTCAATCAACCATCCCTACATTTGGAGAAGCTTTTGACAACCGCATTAGTTTTTTCAGTCTCAATTTACAGTGTGAAATGGCGAAAATACCCTTTTTACATGAGTTCGTTTTTGTCAAACAATTTTCTCTCACCTATTAGTATCCTAAACTAATTTTTTACACCCATTTTTTCAAATGCCGTTAGTTTTTATTTGAAAAGTCCAAAATACCCTTAACAAACTTTTCAAATTTGAAAAATAATGTCCCTTCAACGCTTGTAGAAATTGTTCATCTTCTACGTTTGAAATTGGTTATCTGTACCTTGCAGGTCTTTGAACGACAACCAGTTAACTGGAGGGATACCCGATTCCTTTCAGACTCTGGCCGGATTGGTTAATCTGTAGGCCCTCAATATCGTTTTCTCATCTTTTCTTCTTCTTAAAAGCTCAATTATTAACTTATTTATCTTAAATGAGCAAATTGTTTGTGTGTAGAGACTTGTCCCATAACAATCTGAGTGGCCAATTACCTTCATCTATGCGAAGTGCATCGGCTCTCACCACCTTGTAAGCAACTTAACAATGGCTGAAACCATCTAGTGTTTTTCATTACGCATCGATTACTATGTTAATTTCTTGGTTCACAGACACTTACAGAACAATCAATTGTCCGGGACCCTTGATGTCATACAAGATCTTCCCCTCAGAGATGTGTATGCTTTCTCATCCTCAACCACATTTGTATTTTAATTAGTAATTAATTACAAATCCTAGTTTATAATGCTTACTGTGTTTTTGTTATGTTCTGTTGATTAGGGACATTGAGAATAATCTGTTCTCCGGTACCATCCCTGAGAAGTTGTTGAGCATTCCTACCTTCAAGTAAGAAACACGAAAAAATAAATCATTTTCTTTTCTTTTGTTTTTGTTTCAGTGTTAACAATCATGAAAGTGAATTTCTTTTCGTGTAGAAAAGATGGGAACTTTTTTAATTCTACTATTGCACCTTTGGCTCCATCACCCATGTCCTCACTGTCACCACCATCTCCACCATCTTTTCTTGGGCCACCTTCACCTACGGGTAAGCGGGCCAAAGGGCCATCTGCATCGAAGGAATCCAAATCAGGAAGCAAGTTTTTGAATACAAAGAGGGTAGTTTGGATATCTATTGCAGCTGCTTTATTGGCTGTAATTTTGGCATTGGCTTGTGTGCTTTGTTTGCCATGGCTTAGCCGAAGAAGAGAAGAAGCTAACAGAGTTCCCAAGCAATATGGTATAGCTGCAAATAGAGAGAGTCATAGGGCACGCAATCAGTTGGACAAAGGTCAGCGGCCTTTCAAGTATTATGCTTTCAACTATGATTAAAATTGGGGATAATCTCACTAGCCTTCCTTAAGTATGCACCTTTCTCAATCAAACTACCCCTAAGTGTATCAAGTTTTAGACAACCCCTAAACCTTTTAGCCTTAGTTTACTCCAATTCCATCAACTTTGAGGGTGAAATGAAGAAAATACCCTCATGTAAAAAATTAAGGGAATTTTTGTCTTTTTACACCGAAAGTTGACGGAATTATCACATCTAGGTTTAAAAAGTTTTTTGACAATCCCTAATTTTTTTAGCCTCAATTTACTCCAATTCCGTCAACTTAGGGGTGTGAAATGATGAAGATACCTTCATGTAAAAATTCAAGGGTATTTTTGTCATCTTATGCCCAAAAGTTGACGAAAGTATCATATCCTCATGAAGCTTTGGTTATATTTTTTTCCGCAAAGTAACATGGTGAAAGTTTGTTTTTTAGCTGCTCCAAAAGCGGCAGAGGTGAGGCCGAAGGAGCAGTATAAATCAGAGACTAAACAAGTACGAGCCATTCCTAGGCCACTGTATGAGCAAGAGAAGAATGTGATACCGAAGCTGCTTGATTCAGTTGAGATAGACATGAGTGGAATTGATATGACGTTGATGCCTTCTCCTCCTCAGTCCCCACCACCACAACCACCGCCACCACCACCGCCACTACCTGTTGAAAAGGTTATTGTAAAGCCAAATGTGGCGGCTGAAGTGAGGCCTCCAACCAAACCACTACTTCCTCCGACCTCTGCAAGGTCATTCACCATTGCTTCTCTTCAGCAATACACAAATAGCTTCTCTCAAGAGAATCTTATTGGAGCCGGCATGCTGGGAAGTGTTTATCAAGCACATCTTCCTGATGGAAAGGTAAGCTATTATTTTTATGGGATGCTTGCAAAAACTTGCGGTGAACTATACATGTTTTGCAAATACTATCCTTTTTTTTGCAAATGACACCCCCAACCATTTTCCGTCTGCAAATCCAATAACGTTTTTTTTGTTGCAAAAAGTTGAAAGTAATCATGCAAAAGTGTATATATGAGGTTTACAAATTGCAAAACACGTATACAGGAGGGTTACAAATTGCAAAACATGTATAATGTAAAGGGATAAACTGTCATTTAAAAAAATAGAAGTCTTGTGACTGTCACGTGACTAATTTCCGTTAAAGATAACGGATTTGCAGACGGAAAATAGTTGGAGGGTGTCATTTGCAAAAAAAAAAGTAGTTCACCCATAGTATTTGCAAAGCACACATAGTTCACCACAAGTTTTTGCAATTATCCCTATTTTTAATTATTGTTTAGTGGAAATTCCTTAAAACTACCTTAATGAATTGCCCACAGACGTGAAACTGTCGTATGAAACATTGTACATGATACACTTACGAAAAAAATCGTTAAAATGGACGGAAATGCAAGAATATTCTGTTATAATGGATGAGTTCTTTTCCTTTTCCAAAATGACAAAATTACCATTGAAGTGAAAAAATAAATAAATAATATTCATTTGATTTATTCAAAATGACAAAATTGTCCTCCAAATGAAAGATAAATACTTGTAATTACTTGTGACTAAACTATTTTTGAAAAGTTCCAGGGGTGAAATAGTCATTTTGTTTCAAAACTAACAGAAACCCAACTATGTACGATTTTGCAAACAAAAGGTAGTTTACCGTTCATATTTCTTCAAAGGGAAGTTTTCCGTTCTTGGACAATTCAAAAAGGTAGTTTTAAGTCCCCTTTGAGTTTTACCGGTGGCATCCGATGCTAACGTTTTGTATTTTGTGGATGCTTTATGCCATTTGTAGCTCCTTGCAGTCAAGAAATTGGACAAAAGAGCAACCAGCCAGCAGAACGACGACAAGTTTATCGAATTAGTAAGCAGTATCGACATCATTCGACATCCTAATGTTGTCGAGCTAACGGGTTACTGTGCAGAACACGGTCAAAACCTCCTAATATACGAGTATTGCAGTAATGGGACACTACACGATGCACTGCATTCGGACGATGAACTAAAAAGTCAACTATCATGGAATGCTCGTATTCGAATGGCACTTGGAGCTGCAAGAGCCTTAGAGTAAGTAAACCATCATTGATGATGAATGATGATGATCTTGTTTATTAGTAAACAAACGGTGTTGATGTCATTCCGGTACCTTATGTTATTGATTTTCAATAAGGTATTTGCACGAGGCTTGTCATCCGCCGGTTGTGCACAGGAATTTCAAGGCTGCTAATCTTCTTCTTGATGATGATCTTGCCGTGCATGTCTCTGATTGTGGTTTGGCTCCTTTGTTATTGTCTGGGTCTGTTAATCAGGTTAGTGGTAATCCCTATATATTCAAGTTAGATCGGTTCTAGTTTGATGTAGTATCGTCAACAAAGTAGGTTTACATTTTTTCCACCTAGTTACACCTAACTTCACAGAGCTATTTTTGCCATAAAGCACGAAAACACCCTTGACCTTATTCTGAAAAAATGACTCCATAGCTATCCAAAACATTTTGAGTAGATGTCAAAAGACTACTTAAAATGTAAAACTACTAAAAATACGATTTTGTTTTAGACATTAGGATTAAGGGCATTTTCGTCATTTCCGAAAAAAGAGCAACTTAGCATGTCTATAAGATTTAGATTAGCTCCCGCAAAATACATTCTCTTTCATTATCTAATTGTATATAAACCTAAAACCTTTTTTATTTACTTCCAGCTGTCAGGACAACTATTGTCATCTTATGGCTACGGAGCTCCGGAGTTTGAGTCGGGCATCTACACTTCCCAGAGCGATGTGTATAGCTTTGGCGTAGTCATGCTAGAGCTTTTAACCGGGCGAAAATCACATGACAGGTAAGAAACGAAAAAGAAAGAAAGTTAATGACTGTGCATTCCTTTTTGGAGTTGAGGTATTCACGTTTTGTAACTTGTAGCCCTCTTCTTTATTAATGGCAAAAAAGTACCCTGGATGTGTCTTTTTGTTACAGGAGTTAAAAAAATAGTAAGTAAGAAACAGAAAAAAAACAAATTTCATATCCCTTAAATTTCTTATTCTTTTGTACGGTACAAAGTTTAAGAAAACTAAGGGATATGAACAATTGGATTGTTTGTTTTTTATTTATTATTTTTAAAAATCTGAAATTGCAAGGGTTAAATCGTCATTTTGAAATAAAATTATACAAAGTGCAACAAAAAACAAGTTTAGGGCACTTTTTTGCAATTATCAAAGAAAAGGGATACAAATTGTAAAAAAATGAATACCTCAGGGTACTTTTTTGCAGCTATCCCTTCCCTTATGAATTATTTCACTCTTCTTTAATAATATTTTCAGAACAAGAGTTCGAGGAGAGCAGTTCCTGGTGAGATGGGCGATACCACAACTTCATGATATCGATGCATTGGCGAGGATGGTCGATCCTTCTCTCAACGGAGAATATCCTCCCAAATCCTTGTCACATTTTGCTGACGTCATTTCCCGTTGCGTTCAGGTGAGTCCTTATGATGTTCGTTCGAGCATTTCGTAGTTCCACGATAACGGAACGATATTGTAGCTCGAGAATCATGGTGACAATTGTTTTGCAGGCGGAGCCAGAATTCAGACCGTTGATGTCTGAAGTTGTGCAGGATTTGCAAGACATGATTAGGAGGGAATCTCCTGTAAATCGATCTAATGGAAGGTGACTTGGGCTTCAAGTTAAGAGAGATTTGAATTTTCAGTCTCCTTAATTTACAAATGTGCCATCTGGTAGCTTGCATTCCAAGACTGTGAGCTTGTTGCTGTAATCTAATCTTCCATGGAAGCTTTTTGTCCAGTTATATAGTAATTCTTAGGTTAGTTCCTTTGTAATCGCTCCATTGTTTGTTTATCAACTATGTGTTTCAGGAAGCTTTTTGTTCAGTTAATTAGTAATTCTTAGGTTAGTCCCAATTGTTTGCGAAAGTAATTATACGTCGATAGTGAACGATAATGAAATACTGTTGATGATTTGGGTTGTCGATGTTACTGTGCTTATGTCCGACGTTCACTTAATCATGCGATCAAGTGTTTGAATCATTAGCTCGGGTTTCAACGAGTTTTGAGAAATTTACAATGTTACACTATAATGTTAACTAATAAGATCACCCATAGTTAGGGGTCAGTAACGGTCGGCCTGAAAACTCGAAGTTGGTTTTTGGTCTGGTTTCTCGTACAAGAAAAGTTACCAGTAATATTGAAATTCAAGCACAACTTAGAGGGTGGTCGGTTCTTATTTTTATAGTTGATAGTTGAATTTCCGTCCAAAAAAATACGATCCAAAAACCTTCTATTTTTGCGTTTTCGGTTTCAATTCTTTTGGATTGACGGTTTGTTCGGTGCGACGGTTTATTTGCTCGTCCCCTCCCATAGTGGGGAGCGCTAAGTCGTCGACAAGCAGCGTGAGTCGGATGGTAGCAAGTGTCGGGTGTTCGATCGAGGAAAGGGCCCATCGCAATGTGCTCTCTCTTCTAGCACGACACCTGTTTGCTTACGTGGTTGCAGCCTCACTCCCCCGACGTCTCTTCTACTCGGCGCTAACCCGTGGGAGGCGCTAAGTCGTCGACAAGCAGAGTGAGTCGGTCTGTAGCGAGTGTCAGGTGTTCGATTGAGGAAAAAGGCCCCATCACAATGCGCTCTCTCTTCCAGCGCATCACCCGCTTTTTTTACGTGCGCGCAACCTCTCTCCTCCGGCGTCTCTTCTACTCGGCGCTACCCCAATGCCACCGTTAAGTCGTCGACAAGCAGAGTGAGTCGGTCTGTAGCGAGTGTCAGGTGTTCGATTGAGGAAAAAG
>JAYMTN010000473.1:0-16498 GCA_036897425.1 Erodium trifolium
TTATTGTATTGCTAGGAGCCTTATTTCCTTCTGAGCCAGGATCAAACTCTTATTCCAGAGTTTCAAACCCTTCCTTTTCTGACGAAGAGTTTCAACCATAAGCTGGTTGTTACTAGCTCGTACTTCTTGCTTAAACCTGGTTTATGAAGTCCAGTAAATGGCAAGCAACTCTTTACTTAATCCAATACCTATTACGTACATTCTATTGAGGTAAGGAGGATCTGCTTCTTGCACTAGCTATAGCCTTCCCCAGCCCACTTTAAGTGGAAAAGCTCTAATTCCTTTTGTCGGCTAGGAAAAACTTCTTTTATAAGAAAGTAGCGATCGCTCATCCTTCGGCAAGAAGATATGAAGGATAATAGAGCTTATCCGGCTGCTTCTATCGGATGCTATGAAGGGCTCCTTCATATTATTATTAACAAGTATAAGGGTGCAGGAAAGGAATAGCGATGGATTCCTATGGAGTGGAGCATCCAGGAACAAGCAGATTCAATCGGACGACGAATTCTTGCGTGGTCCAAGGAAATGAAAGGTCCACTTCCACGATTTCATCTATATCGAATCTTAATATCAGAATAGCTTATATAGTCATGATTCAATTCAGGTCCACTGACTTTTGATTTCTTTCTTCTTTTTCGGATCTGATTGGAACAATGGAGAAGTAGGAAGACTTTAGCGATTCATAATGGATATTTAGAATATCTATGTCCTCCGCTTAAAAATGAAGACTAAGACAGGAGTTTCGTGGAAAATAGAAAACCTTTCTCGGATTTGAACCGATGGCTTACGCCTCTTTCTTAGGGCGTTTAAAGAGCGTGACTCTAACGCTTAGTTAAAAAAAAGGGCCCATTTGATGAAATTCATGAATTAGCCCACTATGAGTTGACTGCATCTAGAAAAAAATTTATATATCTTTCTATTTCTTATAAAAATTTATATAAATAGTATATCATTCGTGTCTCTGTTACAACACGGCGAAACAAAATGGTTCGAATGAAATCCAATGAGAAAAAAGAATCAGTTTAGGCTGTACACCTAATTTTATTGGGATTGTAGTTCAATCGGTCAGAGCACCGCCCTGTCAAGGCGGAAGTTGCGGGTTCGAGCCCCGTCAGTCCCGACGGATCCAAATCCAATAAAAAAATACATCAATTCATCTCTCCATTTTCTGTGAAAAGGAGTACAAACTCAGTAGTAAACTCCTTGTTTTCTTTCCGATAGCTGCCGAGTTTTTCAAGTTTTCAAGTCAAGCGAGAAAGCTAGTGGATCAGAAAAATGAAGGTTGTCTCACAAAAGAGTACTGCGTGGCGGTATACCTGTTTGTAAAAGGTGGTTTAAGGATATATGGTTAAGCGAGCTAGTTCGCTCAAAACAGCTTTTTATGTTAAATGCTGTGCTGTAGTGTGTCGCTTATGCGCGCCTATGGCAGGTGTTGAGATCGACACGAATCCTTACCGCATCCGAGATCCCTAGCAAGGCTCGAGAGACTTCGAGGGATACCGCCATAGAAGACTAAGACTAATTCGTCGTCATGACGTTCGGGCGGACAGATTCGTTCAAATTTCTTTTTCCATGTTCTCAGTGTCTAAGCCGATTCTTGTTCCTAAACAGAGCAACTATAAGTTTAGTAGCATTGTGGACGACCCGTCGACAGGCGTCGAGAGTGTTTTGGAGAAGTACGGTATCCTAGTGAAGGACCTTTTCTTTAGGTATGTGCCTGAACTTCCTTCCCTATGGAGGTGGGCCTGAATTGGCGTCCTTTCTGGTCTTCATCTCCGGGGAAAGGTGATAAGGCCCTAGTGGGCCAGATTCCCTTCCATTTGGGAGCTGTTTGCAATCGCTTTATGGGATCGCGCGGTTCTCAAGGGTGATTTGAAAGAGGAGATTTACATGAAACAACCAGAGGGATTTGAAGTCAAAGGCAAAGAAGATTTTGTATGTAAGCTGAAAAAGAGCTTGTATGGCCTCAAGCAAGCTCCGCGGCAATGGTACAAGAAGTTTGAATCCTTCACATGGTTGGGCATGGGTATGACAGAACTTGTTCTGACCCCTGTGTGTTTGTAAGGAAATTTTCTGATGATGATTTTATCATTCTACTTCTGTATGTGGATGATATGTTGATTGTTGGTCGTGATGTTAGTAAAATTAACAGCTTGAAGAAGGAGCTTAGTAAATCTTTTGCCATGAAAGATTTGGGACCAGCAAAGCAGATACTTGGTATGCGGATCTCCAGAGACAGGAAATGTGGCAAATTTTGGTTGTCTCAGGAAAGGTACATTGAGAAGGTGTTGGAAAGATTCAACATGAGCAATGTCAGGCCTAGTGCAAACCATGGCATACATCAAACTGCCAACTGCTGAGGCATAAGGAACCTTCTGCATCTCTTCCTTATCTTTCTCACTTGTAGGACTCTGCTCGGAACTAAGCTTGAAGTGACCTGCAAGTGGAGAGCTAACTGGTTTAGCCTACTGCCATTCAATCCATCTATTTGAGATCTTGGCCTTCATCAATCCTTTCGGGAAGAACTTTGCGTTTTACCCGTATTTTTGCTTGCAAGCCTAGTTTAGTAAGGAATCGGGTCCAAAATACGAGAAATTTGCTAACTTTTACTGGTATCACATGTCATATTTGTCGTCTGATTTTCATGAAAATCATTGGTTATATGATTCTATGAAAGCCCTTGTTGAAAGCTCTTTTAAACGAATACGCGAATACAGTTGCTTTACCGAGTCATAATTCCTGGGATTGGAATGATCATCCTATCTTTTTCCCTTTCCGCTAAGACCTATCCATCCGTCATTCCCTCCTTCTATCTAGACAAAGAATTCGGCGATGTTAATCGTTACCTCTCAACGCGCTTTCTGTAAAAGAGGATCTAACCCCCTCTGATCTCGGGGTCTATGCCCAGCCCAACCTAGGAACTCCAGAGAAATAGTCTAAGCTCTTTTTCTTGCGGTTGAGTCAACCGCTACTGCTCTTCTAGAGCCTATCGAAGTCTAATAGCCCTTACCTTTTGTGATGGTGATTACTGAGTTTGATATCCATCCTCTAGTAATCCATTACCATTAGTTCGTGATCTTGATCCCGGGCAGATTGCTTTTTTTATTGAACCTTTTTCCTGAAGGCCAATAATCAAGCCACAGGCCTTTCACAAAAGCCACAAAATTTCCATTCCTCCCACCTTAACTTAAATACTGAAAATGCTGGAAATATAGATCTATCCACTTCTTCCTTCAAAAGTAGTACTGGTCAATCGTAGCGCTAAAGTCAGGATTAAGGGTCCCATCACTTCATGAGGGGTAGAAGTTCGAACTGAGCCTAGCTTTCTCTCCTGTCTTGGCCGACTCTCTACACTCTCCTGATGGACCCAGTACTCATCTCCTTCGTCAGTCCTGACGGGCCTTCACCACTTCCAGTCCCTCAGTTCTCCCTTCCTTTAAAGTAAAGGCTTGTTCTAGGGAATGACGAAAAAGGCTTCTAGCAAGGAGCTCGTGGAAGGACCTAGGAGTTGGACCATGCCGAATCGCTTCCTTCTATTAGAAAGGTTTTCTATTGATAAAAGTGAACTAAATAGATAGTTTGGACCCTATTCAATTCATCTCTCTCAAACCCTAAGGATATGTCAATATTAAGAGCCAGTTAGTAAACCTCGCTCCTTTATAGTATAGGGGTATTTTCATATCTCATTTCATCCTAAGGTAAGAATCCAAGAGGAAATGATAGATCAAAAGGAAAAAGACTTGGCATTGAGACGCAAAGCGGGCTAGGTTTAGCCTTTATATAGACACGCAGGATCCCATTATGAACCCTGAGCCCTTTGTTCTCTTTAGGACTTGAGTATCTATAAGATTGTGTCTAGAACAGATCTTAGATAGAAAGCATGAAAACATGGAGATGGAATTCTTTCTAGAATGTACTTAAATGTTCAAGACTGGAAAAGAAAGTGCATTACTCGTATAGCAGAAGTAAGACAAAATAATAAAAAAAAATAGGAGAGAGAGAAAGTCGTCTTTATCTTTCTACGCTCTCCTAGAGCATTTTCATAGAAGTAAGAAAGAATCTTCTATAACTTCTTCCCTAGCCTTATCTTACTTCTCTCAGCTAGTGAGTTCCCAGCCTTGTCCTTATGTCTTCTCCTTCCATGGAGAGCTAACTATCTTTCCTCGAGATTCCTTTCGTTTAGTTTATAGGGCTTCTATTCAATTCGATCTAGAGCTTCTATTCGAGGAAGAACAACCAGACGAGTACGGTTCATAGCTTTTGGTTGACAGATTGAGGTATCCTGATAGCTTGTTAGCGATTACACCCATTGCTGGGATCGAAGAGCTAGCTTAGAGCTTTGACTAAATTGTTCAAGAGCTTCTACATGGGTTGAGTTCATACATTATGAATGCTTTCCTATTCAAGACATACTACCAATTCCTTTGAAGCTACTAACACTACCGAAGCTGGCTTGTTTGTTTTGGTTACCGGTTGGGGTTTTGAAACCAGAGAAAGAAGGGGAAAGGTAAGGTAAGTAATTGCTCGATCATCCTTCCATTGAATAGTCTCATCAGCTAGGATTTGCTCTTTCTTCCTACCACTGGGTAGTGCCCTTCTTCTCTACTGCTAGAGACCCATAGTTGGAAACATCTATTCATGGAGATCGTTATAGGAAAATCCCCAATTGGATAAATTGATATAGGTAGAGCCTTTCATCCATCCCCGAAAGAAGGCACTTGAGGGAAACTTGAGGGAAGTGGATTTAGTCTTTCGATCGCTACTCCATGGCAATAAGTCCTCTCTTCTATATTGAATGACTCTTTTCCCACTTTTCACCCTTATTTCTTTCATTCGAAATCTCCAGATCTTATAGCTCAGAGATTCAAGACGGATTGAGGCATACAATTCGGAAAGATAGACTTATTTTGAAAAACCAGTTAGCGATGTGCTAGCAAAGAAGTGGGAGTAGCAATCTGGCTCTTCTGTCTTTCTCTTAAGCAACATCAGCAGTCATTCAATCAGGGTAATACCTAGTAAGCCCCATCTAGGCCACTAAGAAGAAAAAAGATAGGAATAGAGATTCTAAAGCATTTCAGTTCATTTCTCCCGCCTCTTTCTTACTCTCAGCATCTCTAAAGCTATCCGATTTTCACATTTGATTGATCCAGAAGTTTTTCCTTTTCTTTTGGGAAGAAGACAATCCAAGAGTCAGTCATAGCAGATAGTGATGAATGGTACTTGGTTTAATAGTCAAGTAAGCTTTTTTAGCTATATGTGGAGTCCACTTTTCACATTTAAAGCTGGTCTTGCCTATCCGGAAGTAAGTCGGAGACTACCTTTCCATTTATGATAATATCCACGCACCTTGCAGAGAAACTCGTAATCCCTACCCACCGCCTTGCTTAAAGGGACGTATCATACCAAGCCTAGAAGGAAATAGGTTCAGTCACATAATGGACCTCTTCCTTACTGAGGACTGATGGAGCAGCTAGTCAATGTGCTACTTAAAATGGCATATATCTAAAAAGATTCAAATGAAAGAGTTTCAGTCCAGCCTAAAGTGAGTGACTGCTCTTCTCGGGCTAGTGAGTGTGATTTCGCGCAGTAGGGAATTGACCCCTTGTAGAAGGCCTTACAAAGAGTGATCCTGCTTACTCAATCATCCCATTTTTATTTCTGTGCCAATAGGCTCACTTGTAAAGGTCACACTTCTTGAAATATGCCCACTTTTGCCCCAGCCTTTATCAACTCCACTCAATCAGTTAAGACTTCACAACTTCCGTCGCCTTTCAGCACCTTGCTGGCAACTAAGTCACTAAACTTAGAGGCTAGGCGATGTAGAGTTGCCTCACTCTGGTATTCGTATTCAATCACAACGATTTGGATGAGGCAAGGAAGGAATGAGTTGGAGGTCACAACCGACTGAGTAGGGGTCGATAGACTCTAGAATGAAATCACTTAGATAGAAGAATGTTGGATGACACGCGAGGCAAGGAAGAATGAGTTGGAGTTGGCAAACTCTGGGAGCGACGAAGGAGGGATGGCTGAGTGGCTTAAGGCATTGGTTTGCTAAATCAACATACAAGCAGATTGTATCATGGGTTCGAATCCCATTTCCTCCAGCACTACAGCGCGATAAATTACGTAATAGAAAGAAAATAAAAAGAAGAATTTCTTCATTTAAGATAAAACAAATCGTAACAAATCGCTAGAAAGACCGAAAGGATTTCCTAGCGAATCACACGAATGTCGTCATCTAAGATGAAACAATCGGAGAATTCGTACAAACTCGCGAGTTGGAAACGGAATCCCTCATTCACGTAGGCGTAGCCGTTCATTCAGTTCAATAAATGTAACGGTTGCTCGACTATCAGGTACCCCGACTGCTAGGTTGTGGAGAGATTTGAAAACGCTTGGTCTCTACGAAACAAGGTTCTCATAGAACGCAGGGGTTTTACACCAAGGTTTGGAGTAGAGCTATTGGACTTTATCTTGAAAGATCGTCTTTCTTAAACTGAAACACCTGAAGCCGCATTCATAGGTACCCTCGTCGGAAAGAGGTCCTCCACTTTAGGTACCCATTTGCCAAGTCGTGAGAGTGAAACTTAGAGAGTAGGGCTATCCACAGCTACATAAGAGGGTTTTCAGACTCAAGTCCTAGCTTTTTTTGGTATACTGAAAGGTAAACAGTTACTCAAACAACGTGAATAGGAACGGATAGACGGACTTATGAAACGTCCGCAATTGAGAGGGCAGTAGTTAATACAATTGATACAACGGGATCGGAACAAATCCCTTTCGTGCCAAACCTATTTTCTTGCTTTAGATTCCAATGGAGATAAATAAATAAGTGACATTATTTAAATTTAAGGAGCATCGGATCAAAGTAGATAAGCATCGGTTCCACTGGTCGATCAGGATAAAACGAACAGCAGTTTCTCAGATTAAGTCTGTTTTAGTCTAAAAGTCTAGGGAATTACTATCTCAAATGAGGAGGGATAAACCGGGCAGTTTCTTAATAATTTGACTAGTCTATCAGCCATCAACATTAATGTTTCTAGTGGTAGTGCAACGAATAAGGTATTATTATATCGACAGTTAATCAGAGGGATCAGACTCTTGGTTGGTAGGTACCCTGTTCTCGACGGAGAGGTTTGTTCTATAGTTGACGGGACCCCTTATGAGGCTTCCTCTTATCATTTAGTAGATACATTTCCGTATACAACTGCAGGTACAAGTGAGTATAAGTAGCTTTATAATATAAAAGGTAATTTGCTGAAGAATCCCCCTAACCATATACTCTTTCATAAGCATAAGCAGATTGCGAGGAACTCGGTTCATGTAGCTGAATGTATAGACTATAGACTTCGGATATGAGTTTTCAAGCAAATGGGCAAGTTGATAGATAGATGGATGGATTGATCTTCACTCACTAACACTAAGAGACTAAGCCTTCGAGACAGCAATCCCAATACTGTAACTGTAAGCAATTTGGACTACTATCCTCTGTTTCTTTCCTATATCCAGAAAGCCTTACCGATCAATACTATTCTAGAACTGTGACTCGCTTTAAAAGAGAGGGATAAATGAATATAAAGAGCTCTAGAAAACGCATTCCCATTAGAGGTATAAAGTCTATTAGTGGCATTTAGATTTAGGAGGTATGCCAAGGTTTGAGCTTGGGCTTAAAAGACCAAGGTACCCAGTGACTCGAACGAAGTGAAGAGGTTTCACTTGGTCTCCGAACCAAGGGCATTTCCATACCCAACTTCCGACTCATTCTTCGTCACCTTAGGCAAAGGCAAGAAGGACAAGAGCTTAGGTGAGTGGTAAGCCTATGAGGCGTGCCGGCAGCGGCAGCAGTCTAGTTCCAGGTGCCATCGCGTCATTGAGATCTGCGGGGTGGCGGGGATTTCGGCTGCCTTCTATCGGGTGAAGAGAAGCCACCGGAGACTAAAGGCTAGGCTTAGTAGGGCTCGAACCTACAACATAACCGTTATGAGCGGTACGTTTTACCCAATTAAACTATAAGCCCCTACTACTCTCTACATGCAACTCGCTCACTTGGGAAAGAGTGGACCGGAAAGAGGAGGCCTTTGCTCGCTACGCGCCTTCTTCCTCTTCCCGGGCGAGCGGAAGCTTGGATAAACAAAAGGATTTTCTATTTCTATTTTTTTTTTCTTTTAATTTAATAAGTCATTAGATTCTGGAAGGATATTCGTATTCTACCACTACTTACATAGAATAATGGAATTCCATATGCCAAGCAACTATGAGGTCTACAGAACGAAGCGACGTGCTATAACTATGGTATGGGCTAATCTATTTTCCAAGAGGAAGTCTTTACTTGACTTGGGGTCCTCTTACGAGGCATGCCCTTAAGGCGAAATAGGATATGTATGATCTTTCTAGCTTTTGGAAGAGGTAATTGATTACTCGAGTGAAACGAAGAGGCTTTCAGACCTCTTCACATATAATACGAGCCCCTAGGTACCTCGGCGTTTGAGAAATAAGGTCCGAAGCGGTAGAGCAATTCATTACGTTAGGGAGAGGTTATTTAGATGCTCGACTGAAAGGAGAGGTGAGAAATCCAATGGAGTTAAGGGATTCAACCCATATAAAATTGGAAAAGGTGAAAACTTAGTAGCAGAATGAATAGCACGATTATATGTATATGCAAACACAAAATGTGGCAAACAATTTCCCCATGTTTTAAGACTCCTTGTTTCTAATTGCTCTAAGCAAAGTAGACAAAGTTCTATTTACCACTTCAGCTTGACCATCCGTTTGTGGGTGACAAGTTGTAACTTGGTGCCTAGTTTTCCCCATAAAGTCTTCCAAAAGTAGCTTCCTAATTTTGTGTCTCTATCTGAAACAATTGTCCTAGGCATACCATGCAAACGTACAACTTCCAAAAAAAAAGCAAATCAGCAACATGAGATGCATTATCCGTTTTGTGACATGGAATAAAGTGCGCCATCTTAGAGAATCTATCCACCACCACAAAACACAAAAATGGAGTCTCTTCCACCCTTAGTCCTAGGTAATCCTAATAAAAAGTCCATTGAAATATCTATCCAAGGCTCACTAGGAATAGGTAAGGGAGTATACAATCCATTAATCCATTAGGTTGTACTCTAGATTGAGCTTGCCTACAGGTGACACATCTACCACAAATCCTCTCAACATCCCGTTTCATATGAGGCCAATCAAAATGTTCTTGTAAAATAGCTAAAGTCTTTGTAACTCCGAAATGCCCCATTAGTCCTCCTCCACGAGATTCCTTTACTAACAACTCCCTGAAAGAACTATTAGGCAACTTATTCTCACGAAATAAAAACCCATCATGCCTAAAGAACTTTCCACACTTTCCACAAGGGTTTTTCTCACAAGCCCGATATTCCTCACCCATGAAGTAACAGGCGAGCTATATACATTCCTCACTAAATGGAAGGTCATCGGCATATAAAGATTTTATGTGTTCAAAACCAAGTCATTTTGCATCAAGTGTAGAGAGTCAATTATACCTGCGTGAAAGTGCCTCTGCAACCTACCTTTCTTATATCGAATTACGTAGGGAAAGTCTACTTATCACCAATTTGATGTATTCCACCCAGCGAGCATGACGTTTGTTTAGGTTGTGTTGACCTTTCAAGTGCCTACCCCCATTTCAAGTTGAATGAAATTCTAATGAGTACGAATTGCCGTAAGTAGAATTATTGAACCAACACCCCGTACTCCTCTTTCTTTATTCGAAAGAAGAGAAGAGTTCGAAACTATCTAACCAATCAATAGTTCGAATTTGTCCTTATTCAACAAGAAAAAAGAAAGACCGAATTCCCCTAGTATTCTTTGTAAGCATATCTACAATATAGAATGTTAGCTGATCCGTATTCCTCTCCAGAGTCTTACAACATGGAATAGACTCAGACCTTATTTGTTGGGTATCACCCTCGGTCTTCCTTCTTTATCCCCTGCTTTTTTGTGCTTTCCATAGCTAGGGCAGCTTATTAATGAGAGAGTGCCGCGTAACGTAATAAGACTTGGTTTACGATTACTCTTCCTAGAGTAGGTGTACAGAGATCCCATTAATTCTTCGCTTATGATCTCATGCTCTTTGCCAAAGCTAGAGTGAGAGAAGGTCATGCTATCGCTATTAGTCTTGACCTATAGGGTAGGGGAGTCAAGCTAGCAAGCAGGAAGAAGTTCTCAAATGCAATAAATAATATGGAAAAGGCACCTAGGGGTCCAACCCTTGACGCCTGACATTTAGAGGTAGTTTACTAAGTCGGCAGGAATTCTGGTAAATAAAGTAGTCTTGTATGTATGCCTTGATCCTACCCCTCTTTCGATTAGTAGGGGATTCCTTAGCTTAGCATCAATCCCATTCTTTGCGGATAAAAGTACACTACCCCGCTGTAACCTTCTGCTTGACTACAGTCACTCCTATTAGGTCACGTCCTTAACTTAAGAGAGCTGGGTACCCATTTGCTGACAGTTGCCCCCGAATCTCTTGTGAATTCCTTCATGCCCTCAAGCAAGGGTCTCTCATCCATGCATGATCTAAATGCCTCACCTTCTCCTCTTATTCTTGATAGCGATAGGACAGGTGTCCCTAACGGAATGAAAGATCAGGCCAGGTAAACGAATAAGCAAGTAAGCGTCTTTCTTCCCAGCATGTTGAATTAGCATTGTAAGATCCACTGTCTATCATATTCTCCTATCACTCCCAGCATGAATAGAACAAGGCAGTCGAGTGAAGCTGCTATCTGGCTCTTAGACTTCTATAACTATAAGGATTTCCCTAAACTCCATCGCACTATTCACTACATAGAAGGAAGGTACGAGAGAAAAGTAGAGCCAAAGGAAAAAGAAACCTGTACCGCAGCTCACACCATTCGTTAGTTATGAAGATCTTTCGACCCGAGACAACCGATATACAGCCTGACGTTCGAACGTACTACTTCTTCATGACCGACAGATAATGTGAACTTGCCTGGCAAATGGAACCATGTTTTTGTACTGGACGAGCACATCTGAACACTAACTCAATCCAATCTCGATGAAATGGAAAATGCACTTTTTCGCTTCGCACCTTTACTTTAGGTGATGAAGAGGAGACCCGGGCACCCTGATGCACTTGTTCTATTAATAGGCGAACTCATAATGAAATAGCGTATATATACTCTTTTTTTAGAAGATGAATTCAATCTACTTTGATCTCTACTGCGATTACTCATATATAAAGAAAGATCAGGCTTAGCCCCTGCTTCTCCTCTTTCCTTTGCCGAGGTATATGCTGATTGAGTCTGTCTTGTAGTCCTCAACAAGGAAGACAAGGAGATACTAGTCTAGGATGGACAACTTGCTTTTCTTAATGGCTTTCGTTCTCTGCAACTCATTTCCATTCATAGGATTCGCTAGAAGAACCGGGCAATGGCGAGTATCTAGCTAGGTGCTTTCCAGTTTCTAGTCCTTGGTTTTGGCTGTCTTTCTCTAGCTGGAAAGGGGCTTAGACTCGGTCGGCTATCTTTCTGCTTGACGAATATGCCAATTGCTGAGTCTTTCCATTTCTAACAAGCCTTCTTTCCTATCTTGTAAGCATTTCGTTGAGCCCAAATTCACCAATTAGCGAAGGTACTGAGCGACCAAAGTAGTTATGAATCTGGTTCTGGTATTGAACGCATGGACAATGCCGAGGATCCGTTCTTCTGGGTTTGCTCCACTTTTTGATGTTGAAACGCTTTCTGTTTAGGAATGGGTAATGGGACGTATTGGGGAAGCTCTCTCGTGCTTTTATGCTATGCATGACGAAAGGGGGAGCCTTTGGAATTGGTATGGTCTTAGGTACCAAGTCTTTCTATACATATAGGAGAAAAAGAAAAGAGTATTGGTGGATGTGAAGGATAGGTAAACCGTCGCTTGAGTGATAACGATAGTAACTGGAAAGCGTGGTCTTCTAGAGTATATTAGTATAGAATTACAGGAGAGGCTTTTTATCAGAGATTTAAATGACTTAGAGGAGAGCAAGTATCGAGAAGAATACTTCGGCAGAAATTGGACTTTATTTTGATTCGAGTACTCGAGTACTGCAGCTTCCCGTTGAGCTTAGACTGAACCGTAAAACGCAAGCTAAACAATCCTATTTCCTAATTACCTTTCTTACGAAGGGCTAATTGAAGAGCTTCTTCCTGAAGATGGGTCATTCGAATCGAGATACTATATATCTTTTCTTGGACAGAAGTTTGTCTTCAAGCGATCACGCGGAAGTGTATTGATTGACCTGTAGGCTAACGGACCTATACGAGCTACTTGTATTCGCGCGCTTTCACTCTCACGACTAATGAGTACCTGGTAAGTAAACTTATAAAGTTTCTTGTATGTCTCAAGCGGGTAGGCTTTCAACTGTGGGTCCTATTCTTAGCAGCTGAGCGATTCCCTTATGCCAGTAAGCTCTCATTTTATTGCCTTACAAGAGCTGTACTAACCAAATGCAACTAAGTTGACCTTAAATAGCCGACAGGTTGAACTACTCGATCAAACTTTCTGGTCTCTACCTCTTCGAGCATAAAAATAACCTCTTCACTTGGTTCGAGTAATCAATTACCTCATCATCAGAAAGTAAGCTTGGTTCTGGACTGACTTGTTTCCCCTTGACGGGGAACAGCATATAGCTACCGTCATACTCATCTTCAGAACTTTATGAGTCACTATCTCTCCAAGAGGTCCAAGAGGTGTTGTATGACTTGCTTTCTCTCTTTTTGTATGAGGTAGATGCTGGCTGGTTGCACATCCTCAACTTCCATTTTCTCTTATTTGGATGCTTGCTTCTCGTTTATTCATAGAGGGCAACATAATGTTATACAAGCTCAGTTTCTACAGTTAGTTCGAACAACTTGGAACAACTTGTAGAATATCCCAAGCCTCTTTTGCAATTTCACACGAGCGTATATGCCTAAAGAAATTTTCAGTCACATTAGCAAATATTGCATTAAGAGCATTTGAGTTACCTCTTCTTCACCGGAGAAGTCATTTCCCAATCAATAAGGCTGCCCTCATATCAGTCGAGCTACGAAGCATTTATCTCGTCTTTGCTATTTACAAGTATTTCTACTTTCGCAGTTCGGTTAGCAGGCAGCCTTCCTACATCTGCGGTCCCACCGTCTTCTATCCAGACTCTCCTCGAATAAATAGGTCTTCGGCGTCAATTAGGGCCTGCTTTATGACCAACGAACGCCGACGGAGAGGGATATTTTGCTAGGAGTCGGCGTTGGATCGAAATAACCGAATCCCCTCCGATTACCTCGTCTGGTTCATATGGATATGGGACTACCGGGCGGGTACTTTTGGCCTCCTCCTGGTCCTTCCCCTGCCCTGGATTACCCGAAGGGGCTTATTGACGGATGATTCACCCGAGGTTGGAGCTGTCTGTGGATTCCAGCAGCACCTCCATTTCGAATGAATCTTCCATCTTTCTATTTTTTAACTTTTTTGTTTGTATACGAAATCCATACTTTGACACCTAAGATTCCGTAACGAGTAGATACTTTCCTAAAAGCATAATCTATTTTTTGATTAAAAACATTACCAGAAGTTTTTCCATACTTTCCGCAATAAGTGCTTGCAATTGGTTTACCCTTTAATCGACCCGAACAAGATATACGAATCCCCAAAACTCTTTTTTTCATTACTATTGGAATATTATGCGCGAAGTGAGTATAAGTTTTGCGAAATGATCTTTTTTTTAGTTTTTTGAGTCTCAAGGAGATTTCTTGAGCAATCATAGAAGCACTTTGATAAATGGATCTTATTTTTACCGACTTAATTATTAAGGTATTACTATTTGTTCTATTAGACAACAAGTATTCCATCCTTTTGACTGCATTCAAATAGCGGTTGTACCCATACGGAATTATTCTCCACCCATACGGAATTATTCTCCTTTGCAACAGGATCCCTCCCAAAATATTGAATGCCTTTTTCAAAAGAAATATTTTCCCACCTAGGTCCATTAATTTTGCATTCCATTTTTTGTCTTTTTTATTCGGGAGGAGGAGAAGTGAGAATTCTTTTTCCAATTTTTTACGGATATTTTTACGGGCATACTCATACTTATACTTATAAGAAAGCTTTTTTTCTTTCTTTTTCGTTTTATGCACCCCCCCAAGCTCATTCATTAGAAAGAAGAAGGGAGCACCGAAGAAAGGAAAGAGTGAAATGGTGGTCTTTGTTGTTCTCGCGAAGCGAAGATCATTCGCTTGGACAATCAAGCGGGTCAACTCTTTTTTGGCTTCGGAAAAAGATCCTTTCTCGCTGGTCAAGTTTTCTACAAAGAAGGCGATGCGAGAGCGTATTCTCTTAAAAGAAGCACTACGCGATTTTTTTAGCTGAGTAGATAGTTCAGACACGTCCCGTGCCACGAGATGGTTGAGAACTAGAACTGGGTTGAACTTTATTTTGTTTTTTGCATTTAAAAAAAAGTATTGCATAACCACAAAATTCAAGGAGTCTTTTGTCTTTCTCAATCTGAAGGAGTGTTTTTTTTTTAGGAGCTCTAGTCTGTTTATGTTCTTTTTTTTCTCAGCGTATTTGGGAAAGGCCCCGGCCTGAAGTAACTTAGAAAGAATCCTCTTTCTCTTTATCGATGGCGATCGGTCATGGTATCCATAGCCTTGCTTCTTTTTAGGCCTTCCTTCGTCAGCCTTTAGCTTCTCCCGGTCGTCGAGCCTGATCGACTCGACTCTTTTCCCTGCCTCCTGGCCTATCACTTCCTTTCGTTCTTCTTCTGCCGTATCGTCGTGAAGACACCCCATCGGCCCGACTTTGTCAAATTTAGACAATTTTTTTTGTTTCCACCATCTTTTCAATTTTTCCAATTTTTCCAATTTATGCCATTTTTTTTCAAATTTCTTGCATTTTTTGCACCATCTTTTCAATTTTTCCAATTTTTCCAATTTATGCCATTTTTTACGCAATTTACGTAAATTAGACAACGTATCCATTATCCTATCCAATCGGTTGGCCTTCTTCTTACGTCGTTGCCCGCTGTCGCGCTTCACCTTTATTTTGAATCTGTGTTTTTTTTTTAGTTTCCTTAGTTTCCTTAGGAGTTTCCGTCGTTTTTCCTTTAGTTTTTCCACTCGTGTTTCGATTCGTGTTTTGATTTGTGTTTTGATTCGTGTTTTGATTCGTTGGTTTAGACGGGGAAAAAAGAAATGAATGAGCGTTCTTTTGGGAAAATGGAAAATAAAAGACCTACCGAGACGAAAGCCCCAGTTTTTTTTCTTAGTCTTAGGACGATGTACAGAACCGAAATAAGATCGGAGATTTACATCTTGAGAAACGAAATCCGTATAGTAGAAAGAAGTGAACCAAGCGGAATCGGAACTACGATTAAGATTCAGTCTTGTCGCAATAGGATTTCCTTTGCGTGCCATATGCGCTTTTTATTTTGATTCTTTTTCCCCTTTCTTTTTTGTTCCCTTTCCGATTCCAATATTTCATTTTCTATTGAATTCTATAAAGTTGTTAAAATTCTCTAAAGTCTTCCTTTATGCTAGCCAATCTCATTGGTCTATGGTCGATTCAGTAACAAAAACAAACAAATAGGAATTTTGAGTTGTACCTCGTCAAAAGACTTCTTTCTTTTGTGGAAAACATTCCCTGTCTTTTCGTTTTAGAAAGAAATGCAATTATGTTTATGTTCAAGTAAGCAAATATGTTATGGTTATAGAAGCCTATCCATCGCATATAGGCTTTAAAGAAAGGGCAGCGTGGCATAACCGTCGAGGTGAAGTCAGGACCTAAAAGATCAAACGGAACGATATATAGACAAGTCAATTCCTTACGAATTAGAAGGTATTCCTTTAGAGGGATTCCTCATTTGAAGGGGAAGTAGACTGCTCAAGAATTTCACATTTGATTTATGTCGCTATTTAAACATTTTCAATTGAATTAAAGATAAAGAGTTGAGAAAATCAAAATAAAAGAACAATTAATCAATGAAATGTTGCTTGTGAGAACTTGAGTAAGGGGTAGTTGGGGGTTTTCTATAATTTGAAAGCAAGAACTCCTTTATCTTTATTTGGTGTAACTACTTGAGCCGGATGAGAGGAAACTTTCACGTCCGGTTTTTAAGGGGGGGAAATCCTATAGGATCCTATCCCAATTTTGCTTTTGCTAGGCCTATAGCTAAAAAACCCACTATTTTACGATAAACTATTTTACGATTACGAGGTTCATTCGAATATGAAACCCAATCCTGGAAATATAGCATCCCTCCTTTTTTGACTACCCAGGGCTCGCATACATTTCGAAATCGCGAAATTTCTACTGGAGCAGGCGCTATCCGAGAGCAATTGGGCGATCTAGATTTGCGAGTTATTATAGATTCTTCGTTGGCAGAATGGAAAGAGTTAGAGGAAGAGGGGCTCACGGGCGATGAGTGGGAAGATCGGAAAATTGAAAGAAGAAAGCGCTTTTTGGTTAGACGCATGGGATTAGCTAAGCATTTTAT
>JAYMTN010000474.1:0-16487 GCA_036897425.1 Erodium trifolium
GAAGGCGGCGGCTAAGGTTTAAAGCAGGGGTCGAAGGTGTCGAGAGAGAGAGAGAGCTGCAAACATATCCCGAACCGTACAATAGTTCCATCGTATCATCACCTCTTCGATTCGTGAATCGGAACCGGATTCATGCCTTATGTAAATGCGCTTATTAATTCTGATGAGAATCTAATTGCAGTCGCAAAAATTGAAACCAAGTGGGTTTGAAATCATTAAGTCATCCGCGTCTGTGCCGGTTTGTATGGTTCACATGTAATGGAAATGGGGGTGGGTTGTTGATGTTGAATGGGTTTTACCTTTTCCATTCCATTGTTCGCTCAAATTGCCGTTTTCAGGACTTATATTCGTAACATATTTATTTATGCATCTTTAAATGCGGACAATAACACGGTAACATTCCGTCTCCATCACATGATAAATGAACAATTAAACAAATAAAGACCAAAGTGGACTAGTAGCTGATTGAACCTTCGTCTCTTCTTCCTAAATCCTATACATAATACATCACGTCCACTCGCTCGCACACTCTCTCTTTCCCACGATCAAGTTCATGGCGACCACGTTATGGAGAAGATGGTGCTCCTGCGGTTCCCGTATGCTCAATCTCGGCCGGACCACGTCGCCGGCGCAGCCCCTCCGCCGCCTCTGTTCTCCTGCACCTCCCGATTTACCCTCCTGGTTGTTTGTGCTGCGCAGAGGAGTATCGTGCTCCTCCTACAACTTGGCTGCCGATTCTGGAGTGGGATTGGGAGGACTGGGTAAAGGAGAGCCGATATCGATGAGCGAGGCGAAGAGGCTGCTGAGACTGGTGAATGTGGATTCGCTGAGGGTGAGTCTGGGGATGGAAGGGAAGGAGGTGATTGAGTATTCGGAGCTGCTGAGGGCGTGCGAGTCCACGGGTATTGCCAGATCGCGGGACGAGGCTGTGGCTTTCTCTCGGGTCCTTGACGACGCTGGGGTCATCCTCCTCTTCCGGGATAAGGTTTATCTTAATCCCAATAAGGTATTTTATTTATTTACCCATTTTCATTCTCATTTGTTTCTGATTCTGTTCAATGGATTGATTATCTATTGTTCATGTTCAAGTCCCCAATTCTAATCAAGGGTTGTTGCTGTTGATTCCCATTCCCATTTCCATTTCCATTTCATCCCCATTTCCTCAATTTCTTCTTTCCTTTTCTCATTGCAAAATTTCCTTCTTTTTAGCCACCAACCCATCTTATAGTAAAACCAAGGTTCTAAAAATCGTTAGGCCTAGTCGGGCGGTTAGGGTCTTTTGAGGATTAATTGGGGATTAAATCGGGGTTTAATCAAATTAATCGGTTCGGCTAACAAGAAAATGGGGACTAGGCGGGCGTCCAGACGGAGCCTGGTCGAGATTTTTAGAACACTTGGTAAAACCCTTTCCTTTTATTTTTATGCCTGTTTCTTTCATACCCATTACTGTTTTGCTTCCTGCTCTTACATTACATAGTGGATGAAACATTTTGTAATCTCTAACTTGATTAATCCCAGCTAGTTATGTATGGTAGTAATTTATTCTGTTCATTTCTAACTCTTGAATCTGAACACTATATAATGAGTAAAATGCCTTCTTTAGAGTGAGTAGTAACAACTTTAGGAAATAGGGGCATACACAAAATGTATATGCTTTTTCTGGGCTCTTGACATGATGTGCTATGGAATTGTCAAAGCAAGAATGAACAAAGTTGCTGCTTGTGTATTTCATTGGAAACAATGTTGTTTGAGTGCCCTCTTCTTACTGGGTCATGGGTCCGAGGTTTATAACAACACTTTGCCCCAGATTTACTCAATTTGAGACCATGACTCACATGTGAAAACTATGCACAAATACTAACTATGTTGCATTAATCTGCCTTGGAGAATTAAGCCCTTCTTGATTGGGCCAATTTCAGGTGGTGGATCTGGTGAGAAGAGCAGTGCCCCTCTCACTCATGCCCGAAGATGACCCGGTGATAGCTGAGTTCAATAAGCTGCAAGAGAAGAAGGAAGAAATAGATGTGATGGCACACAAGCAGGTTCGGCGCATCCTTTGGACCGGACTGGGGTTTTCAGTGGCACAGGTGGTGCTCTTCTTTCGTCTGACATTCTGGGAATTCTCATGGGATGTGATGGAACCCATAGCTTTTTTTACTACAGCTACTGGCATAGTCGTCGGTTATGCCTACTTCCTTATCACATCGAGAGATCCCACTTACCAGGACCTGATGAAGAGGCTCTTTCTCTCGAGGCAGAGGGCGCTGCTCAAGAAGCACAGCATTGATCTTGAGAGACTGAAGGAGTTGCAGATGAAGTGTTCAGCACCTGTGGATGCCGCTACTTCGATTAAAAATCGAGTTGGGGTTGATGTAAAACTGGATGATGCCTTACATAAGGATTAACAGTTTTTGTTTCAGATTTTTTCCAACCTTGTATATGTAAGGTAAAGGGATTTAAAGTTGTTATTCACCAATCCATCACCCCCAGTTTTTTGCATCTGGAACATTGACCAACAGAGGACTGGATGGTAAGCAATGGTGTCGATGAGTTGTTATGTTGTGCAGTCTTATCCAATTATTGTTAGGACGTGTAAATGTGAACAAATACGTGGTTTCGGTATTATGCATACGTGGCCGAGTACCCTAGAGCTTATAGTGTGTTGACGTTCTAGGTTGGCCCGATGTGATGATATAGATTGTCTCATCAACTGTATAGCTTGACTCCAAGAGCCCATCCCATTTGAACCTGTATAAAATGCATTGCCATTTTTTTTTTAGAAATAAAGAACAAATCGATAGGAGGAATAACCCTAACAAGCACAGGTCTAAGACACATCTTAGCCTAAAAAACCAAACAAAGGTTTAACAATTCCTATATCCGAATTTATCAATATTGAAGCAAATAAGTAAAAACCAAAGGTCTACAACTTAGATGACTAATACGAAGCTCAGACAGAAAACAAAGGCCTCAGACCTACAACCATAGGCATCCTCAACTAAGGATCCTAGACAGAACCAAGCTCAAACAAATCCCAACATGGGGATTACAACCGAGATACAACCAGTAAAAAACAGAACTAACAAAGGCCTCTGGCCAACAAAACGACACAAGAAACAAACAAAAGAAAATCCCTCCCAAGAACCTGACAATAAGCCACCATCCATAGCTCAAAGCAGTATGTTCCCTGAAACAAAAGAACTAATACTCGGACAACCCTAAAGCTCACCGGAGCCACCTAGACCTCGGCACGCAGGTGTCCAACACCACTATCTGGCAGAGTTAGACCTCTGTATCCGACCTAGTCAGTTCTGCAAACAAAACCAATACTTGATCAAACCCTCGACGTCGACCAACACCAGGATCGTCGAGCCTCCGCCACAACCATGATCGGAGGAGAGTAGAACGACCAGTTCAAAGTTCAGAGGGAGGAAGAACACGAGTGAAAGGCCAAATCTATGAAGTTCAAGATAAGCCAACCTCCACACCAGCGAGTTCAAACCTGAACCACGACGATCCTCACCAGAGAAGATGAAGAAGCGCATCTCACGACCAATTAAGATAAAATACGCTTAGCTGAGAAACAAGCTTACACCGCTGCAACGCCTGAGGAGTAACCACCACATAAACAAGGGGTGACCGAATCTGCGACAATCTTTTGCCTAGAAAGTCGTCTCACGACCAAATCTCAAGACAACCCCAAAATGCCGTCCATTTCTGTCCGGCCAACACCGGAGACGGAATCCTAAGACCTAGCAAAGAGGACGAGATGGTAAGAAGGGAGGAAGGTGGCTGGACGGATCTGGTATGCCGGAGCCAGTCACGACCAAATCAGACTAAACGCCAACCCAAAGGCCGGCTGTGGAAGTAGATACGTGACGACCGGGTAAGACAATGGCACGTCGCGGTTGAAGACGACCGAAACCACCCATCCTAGAGCCGTGAGTCTTGGTAAGAGATGAGAAATCGAGCGAGCAAACGATGTCTCCGGCCCAAGAGGTTCGAATTTTAGTGAGTTATTTGTTTGTGTTTGTATTTTAGTGAGTTATTTGTTTGAGAATAGATGTAGAGAAACTATTAGGTTATAAATTGGATTAAGATTCGTCCATAAAAATAATGTGTTACTTTCATAAATCTTCTCAATAGAGCACAACTAAGCACAATCCACGTACAGTTGACTAATTAAAAAAACGGAGAAAAAGCTCTCTAGAGGGGGGCACCCTAGCCGTCGTCAAGGGATTTCCACCACTTCCATCGCCGATCGAATCGAGTCTAAGAGACTATATCGAGCCTCTAGGGCTTCTCTGAAATCGATCCCCATGTACGCGGTATTATTGACATACTTTCGTCTTCTGGTGTTGTTGTGCACTGGTGTTTTTGAGATTTTCAATGGCCAAGTTCATGGTTTCGAATAGGCGAGGGGTGAGATTGAACACAAACTGGCAGCAGCTAAAGATCTATCAACCGAACATGCATAAGAGTCGTTTGAAGGTCTTGGAGCAACCCAATCGGTGGGTTTGAGATCCGGGGGTGGGACGATAAGACGAGCCCCGAGTCGGCCAGTGCTGGATAGTCTCGGGAAAAGAAACGGAGCAACGCAAGATTTCCATTTCGTTATTTGCTTTAGTTTGATGTGTTTCAATAAGAATTTTAGTACTTGTCTATTTTTTTTTGGATTTTTAGTTTCATATGGACCGTTTGATTTAGGTCTGCTAGACTTGAAGTATTGGTAAGAGGTTATTATTGGTATTCGTCTACGATGAAAAGTAGACTATTTTTACGGGACCATGAGAACTGGGTCACCTACAGGAGGCTCAAATAATGTTCTGGTGTCCAGGGCTTTGGCCCTACCCTTGTAATTTTTGCTTTGACAACTTAATGCAAACCTCTATTTGTCTGTTTAAAAAAAAAAACACAATCTGCGTAGTAGAAAATTGTAGAATTAAATATGAGAAATATTATAACTACTTTATCATCCCTGAAAATTTTAAAAATATGAAGATACTAAAAAGTTTACATTGAAAAGGGCGTATGAGATTGTAATTTTGAAGCTCTTCATTTAGAAATAGTTACTACAAATAATAAAGGCACGAGAAGATGTTGAGTTGAACTTTTATTTGAACAAAAATAATAATTGACTAGATAATTTGATTTAAGATCAATATATTTTGGAGGCTACAAGGAAAACTAAATTAGGGCATGAAAATTAAAATGTCAATGATTATTTTTAGATTCGTCCGGTGGGTAGTTGTTGTAGCGAAAAAAATTAGTCCTGAGAATAGACGCGCGAAGATGGGAACATGGACTTGATCTGCCAGTGTTTGAGGTTTTGACGAAGCACAAGTGGATTACACAATCCTCCTGAAACCCAGCGTTAATCATCTTCCCTCGGGGATGTAGCTTTCTACAATCAGGAATCCGTCAAAAGAAAACCATCGATAAGTGTGTTTCTGATTTGAGAACTTCAATATAAATAGAGTTGTTGAACCAAGACTAAGGAGAAACCTGTCATTCGAGGATCTGGTACCACATAGAGAACAATAGGTGGGAAATCCCAACCAACAATCTGATGTCCTTAGAATCTCTCATGGGAAAAGGCAATGGGTGGTAACCACGCTCGCATGACCACTTATTCACGAGAGATCCTTAGCACCGTGCATCTTTGGGGTTGTATTGTACCAAAGGTAATTTTTTTTGTTTATTTATTTATAATTATTATAGAAAGCAAAAACAAAATGATGAGAAATTTATTAAAATAAAGGGTTAAATGTAGAAATATAACTTCGCGAACGGTAAGCTACCAATGTTTAATAGTGTTAGATGAAGAACTTTACGTTTTGGTCACATGTTATTTACATGCATTTATGAATTGGTCATATATCATTAACATGTGTTATGAACTGGTCACGAATCATTTACATATTTTTATAAATTGATCACCTTTTTTTTTACATATCTTATGAATTGGTCACAGATCATTTACATGTTCCTTATGGTGACTAATACTTTAGGATAGCTTATTGTTCGTAACTAATACATAAGGACAAATTTTTTACACTTACAAGAAAATGACTTAATAACGGATCGTGCATTTTAATAATTATTGCTCACGCCTAAGTTATAGAGATCCGGAGAAGAACGTGTGTTTTTGTAGGAGGCCTGAAGAAGACATCAAACTCGTGCACGTGTAGGAGGTTTGGAGATTTGGAGAAGACGTCGGACTCGCACATAAATTATGCTACTCGAAACTGTTTTTGCTCTCCCTCATTCTCACGGTTAAAGTTGCATGAAGACGTAGAGGGTAAAGACATCGCTATTTTGTATTTTTTTAAATTTATTTTATTTAAACTATCATTTAAAAATATAATGGTCCGTCTATCTTAACGAAATGTCCAATTATTTTCCATCTATATTAATCGAGAATAGCCATGTTCGAACATTATACAATAACCTCCATAATGTTTTCTGCACGTGAATGATTATTTACCTGTGTCCCATTCTTTTGGATGCATTTTAACAATTCCCCTGAAAGTTAAAATTAGTCTGTTATTTTGGATAAAAGTCTACCATGTCTCACATCTTTACTCTCATAAACAAGTGCAATACATTTCACCATGAGTTAAAAAAGACTTTAATGCCAATATTATCCAAGGACACTTGGTCGAAGTGGAAGGGGTACTGAAAAATTATACGTTTTGTACAGCCATAACCGATCGTGGCCATAGGTATGAGATCAAAACTACGTCATTGTCATTTCTCTCACAACCTAATCTTATACATCTTGTCATCACAAAACCTTCGATATCAGAAATTCACCTTCACTCAGCCGTAGTGTGCCGATTCTTGTTCTCACAGAATCCTGTACAAGTTGTTCTTCTTGAATATCAGAAATTCACATTCAAGGCAACTCAGTAGGTCACTAACAGATTCTTCGTCAGACCCCTTGAAATGCTCCAAAATATTAGGGAGAGGAACCTGAAATACATGTTTACCATAATACTAGTTAGTTAATAACTGATGCATTATTCAAGTATCAAGTTCCAGAAAGCTCTTTTTCTACTACAGTAGATGTTGTGCCTCTTTTGTTTCACTTACCCCTTCTTCGAAATCCTTAAGCCAATCCAATATGGATTTCTCTGTTGCTGCCAAGGCGGTGGATTTTTCTTCTGCTCCATCTATTTTTTGGCGTTTTGCTGACAGTAGATCCTCATTTTCCTCACCCATTGAATAGCAAACAGAGGCTTCTACTGTTGTATTGTGCTTTGGTGAACTACAAAAAGTAACAGTACCATCAAACATAAGTTCCAACTCGTGAGGTTCTTCCAATAGGAATGGATCAACAAAACTAACTTACCACGTTGATTTTTCTTCCTTTGAGCATTCACTTGAGGGAGGAGTCACCGCTGTAGACACCCCACAACTTAACATAACCAAACAAGCTTTGATGTGAGCATAAGTTACCTGGCATTCAACAAACATGGGTGGATTTATCAATGTGTATACGAATAGATCACATATGTAAACTCATAACCTTAAAAAAAAAATTAAAGGATTTAGAAGATAACGAAATAAACTCGGAATAAGCTCACATCTTCTGGTAGTTCGCTCTTTATAGGCTTCAACTTATCTGAACTGCCTACTTTTGCAATGGCAGCCTGAATATCTGAAACTATCTTAGATGTCAGCCCGATTTCTTCACCATATCTAGTCCAATCAAATGCATATCCTTTTTGGGCAGCCTCAAGAAGATATTCAGAAACAGTACTTTCTTTTATGGGAGCTGATCTACCCCGGAAGTTCTGTGATTCAGAAATAACAGTTAAGCAGTGCTGCAGCATGAATATAAGGTAATCAATCATTACTCATAAATGTTTAATTAACCATACAGCAATTTTCCCCATTGAGAGCCCATCTTCATGCCACATCTTCCAAGCATCAAACTTTGCCTGTGTTAGTTTTCCGTCTTTGTTGGTTACAGACTTGTTTGTTACATTGACGGGTTCAAGTCTGGCTTCCCCATCCAATGAAAGGTTTAGTTCTTGTGATAGACGACGGATGATGTTAAGAAAATGATCCCCATAAGCTACCAAAAGATGCTGCAACAACAATTAACACCTTGAATTCGTCAGATGGGAAAGGAACTTGCAAGAATGGATAAAAGCATGGTTTGCCCAGATATATGTAAAATTATTTTTAGTATCACTAGTAGAGATATATGAAACCAATGTTACTGGTGGGCAATCTTGCACGAAATATACAAGCTTGAAATGATTGAAATGCACCCAACTTCTATGATCCCACAAAACTGTCCCTGGGGGTTAAGAGTTGACACATACCTGGTTGACACCATCTGTGTTTGCCAACCTTGCTTTGGTTGATGGCCTGGTCAGTGCAATTCTTTTTATTGTTTGATCACCGCATATAGCATATCTGCAAATGAGAGATTCGTCAAATAACATCTTTCATTTAAAAGAACAGAACGGCTAACATATATTATAACATTAAGCGTTGACAATGCAAGAGAATCTTACGGTGCAGTTCTTATGCTTCTTGCAACCTTCATTCTCTCTTCCAGGAGCATATGGTATAATTGTGACTCAGCCTGAAGTAGAACCAATACACATGCACAAAGAAAAAACACATTTAGTCATATAGCAAACTAGAAAGTTGACAAACAATTCAGAGGCACATGAGATGTAAAGGCACCGGACAAACTGTACTTGAATACACCACAAATCATGCATTATTTAGTCCGCACAATCTTTTCAGGTTACAGTACACCTGAGTTCATTATAGTTCAGTTAATGGTGAAAATGTTAGGAAAATGATTTAGGTCACAAGGATTTTTGTTCGAGGAAGTTTTGGATAACATGCACAGGCAGTTCATAACTAGTTAAATGCTGGTGAGTACTAAAAACTGAATAGATAAAGCATGAAATAATGTACAATAGGACAGTATTCCAAAACAATAAAAAAACTCTTGGCTTTTGTTTCAATTTAGTTCTCAACTTTGACTTAGTCCAATTTCGTTCAAAACTTTGTGCAGACTGTTACGAAAATCAGCAAAATTCGGGTCCATGGTGAGCCAAATATGTTTAGCAACCCTTATAATGTGAGACACCTATTCTACTAACTATCATACTCCCACACCCCAAAATAAGCATCCACTTTTCTACACCCCAAAATAAGCATCCACTTTTCTTCATAGGTAACGAATTATATGTATATTACTAAAAACATGAGTTATCTAGAACCAGTTAGTGGGGTTAGGCCACCTACAATATTCCCTATCAAAAAAGAAGTGGATGAAGGCACTCATCCTTCACAAAATTTTAAAACTCATTAGGACAATTGTTTTGGGGTGGGGCATTGCTAACCACCCTTGCTACAATTAAGCAAACTTGGATAAAGGCACCTGAGTCCTATGCCCGAATCATGCGCATACCTTTGCATGTATGTTCCCTCACTTTCTTAGTAGCTTATTTTCAGAAATGGATAAGATAAGAATAAGAGAGCATAAAACAACCACGAAGGTGACATATAAACAAAGTTTCAATTACGGTACCTACCTCTGAAAACTCCTGGGATCCTGAAGTAGCCAAGCTTTTGGATTCTCCAACTTCATTTGATGTGCTATTACACACTTCATCGTCTAACATATCACTGGTCAATGGCAAAACTAGGGACGGGGTTTTATCAGGACCGGCAGAACCAAGAAACTGCTGTCCTTTTGGACCGACACTGGTGCACGAAGGCAAATGGTTTTATCATTATCCATTGTGTCATTAAAAAAAATAAAACAAAGTGATCAATTAGTACAACAAAGAACATGATTATTAACTTTAGAAAAATAATCTACCTTACAGTTCTATATACATCACTGTAAGTCTCCATCAAATAACCTGTAATGCAAATTAATAAGAAGTAAATCATTTACTTTTTTATCAGCAACAAATCAATTACTGTATATTACAGTACAGCAGGGAAATAAGCTCAATACCAAATCAATCCCTGATATCATGTTAAACTTATTTCAAGACCCAAAAGCTAGTGTATCAAGGGATACAAAATCCACACTCTTCATTGTGGGACACTTCAACGGACATAGTGATCAATAATAAGCAAACTATCTAATTATTTATCTATCAACTAAGGGTTGCAAGAGAAATGATAAGTACTTGGTATAATATCTCTCAAGTAATTGGTTCTAATCCCGGAACCTACTGTTATTGCCAACTCAAAACATATATTTCAACCCTCATTTTCTGTCCACAGTTCCAGGCAAGTATATTTAGCCATTCTCTAAGATTGTTTCACTTCTTTTGCATAGATATTTATGATTACGATATGATCAAGATAAGTAAGATTAAGCACCTCATTATCTCTTTAGGACTGAACTGCTACCTAATGTAGTGGACAAAAACCTGACCATTTAAGGGCTATGCATTAAATTGGATTTTTTTTTTACCAAAGAAACTAAAACCTCTCCCCTCCTAATAATAAAGAGATAAAACATATGTATATGAGGCACTCCCAGCAGGGTTTTTTTTCTTTATCAACTGCTTTTCTGGTACCATGAGAAATTAATTGGTGACCCAGATCTTTCCACCAATTTGCTGAGAAATCTTTCCCCCGGCCATATAGTGGCAGCTTGTCAAGCTGCGCATCAAGAATTTTTTTCGCCTGCAAGTCATGAAGAGAAAACCATCAATGCAAGAAACAGACATTTTAAAATTAACTTTGTGTGAATAAAGCCTCAAAATAATTTTGGTAGATATCTTTGGAATTAGTCGAGTGACCAACAGTTGGGGATACCCAATTCCACCACTACATTGTAACATTACTTGCACAATTTCAAGAAGATAGAAAAGATATTAGCCAATTACAAGGGAAGCACAAAACTCCATGGACAGTAAATTATTCAAAATCATGGGCAGAAAATCGAGCTTGAAAAGAAACCACCAAATATATTGAATAGTGAAGGGGAATTTGTGGGGGGACTCAGGTGCTTTAGTTAGAGTTGCAAAGGAGGAGATAAATGTTATATTAGTCTTTTAAGTGTTGCTTCACATAAGAAGAATGTATATTAAGTGGCCACTTGATAAGCGTTTGAGGCCTACACCCATTAGACAAAAACCATTTTAGCGGCCCTGAGGACCAAAGAATGAATAATGTGATTTTGCTGTGAGCATGTTTTACATGATAAAGGAAATTGTGTTTATGAACAGAGCATCTTTAACTCTAGATCATTAGTTGTTAATTTAAATTATAACTTTGCTGTGAGATGTCTCAAGCCACAAACATAATGACTAGTTATTCCCCAGGTACCAGCAAAACACAATATAGATACCATCCAACAAATAACAACTATTAATAGTTTGTAACACTTACTCGAGACCCACGAAGGATGTCAACGGGCATATTCAAACCCCAATTACCCCTACATGATTGAATGCAAGCCATTAGAAGATATGCTTCCTTGGACATGTCACGCTCCTTTCTTGAGACAGTGCAATTATCACAATTTCCTACATACACATGATCAGTTTAAGTGTAGTATATACATATTGAGGAAAATTGTATACAAGAAGGAAGAGGGGACAAACTTCCTAGTATATCATTTTAGAAAAATCGAAAACAAATTAGGATTTTCTTGAAAGCAAGAATCAATTTACTGTTTCTATGGTGGGTTGACCCTCACTCAAATGAAGCAAAGAGTAGTATTTGATTAATCTTCAATTCATTGTGTCTCATTCGGTTTTAGCCAGCGTATACTGGACTTAGTCCAATCTCACTGGCAATGAACGGTTAATTTGGTCAGCTATTATAATTAATTACTCTACTAGGCCAACAAAGAAACAGATTGAAGAATGAATAAAAGTTACTTGCTTACTCTTAAATCTAGAGAAAAATAAGGATGTGTTTAAGCCCTAATCAGACGGTATAAGATCATCTAATAACAACAAAATACTGAAAAGATAACAGAGGAGAAAGACTGCTAGCATCATTGATGGAAACAGGATCACTAGTATTTGAAGTTTAAAGCAATTATTAATTTGTTCAAAAGACTGACCACATTTTTCTGCTGAATAATTTTCTCCGAAGTGGTCAAGCAAGAACTTTCTTCTGCAAGTAGATGAAAGACAGTAGCGCTGTGCAGCCATCAAGGACTCCTTGATGATTTTTCGTTGACTTTCCTGATAAACAATGAACAAAAAGTACACTTTAGATAAGTAAGGATCCCAAAAGAATAGATTTCCTACCATAACAAAATAATAAGCACTCAAATGCAATGGCAAAAAAATAAGGGCTTGTTAGTTCTTGCAAGGAAAAGTAACTGGCATACAGTTTGCGCTTCTGCACTGTAGAAATCAGCTTTAGCAAAATCCCTTCTAGCGTAATAAAGCCAGCAGCTAGAAGCAATTCCATCTCTCCCACATCTCCCACTTTCCTGGTAATAGGACTCTAAACTCTTTGGGCAACCATAGTGTATCACATGCCTTATGTTTGGCTTATCAATACCCATGCCAAAAGCCACAGTTGCAACCATGACTTGCAAATCGTCGATTATAAATGATCTGACAATCAAATTAAGCCAAAATAATGTGAGGAAGGGTGTGTCATATAGGGACTCTTAATCCATATAAACATGAATTAGAGGCCAATTAGGATGCGAGAATAAGAAATACCTGTGGGACTCCTCGCGTTCTTTCTTGGCCATTTGGCCATGATAAATTCCCACCTTAATTCCTGCTTCCTTGAGTGATTTGAAAATCTAAGGAAATATATACAATTCTATCATTTGTCTTGCTTAGTCTTCAAAATTCTCCAAGAAAAACCTATCTTATTGAAATATATTTTTCTATAATGTTAGTAAAAGAAGCTTCGGTCTTGTCGCTTGACTTTTTAGGCTCAGCTGAATGGAAATTGCATAGTAGGATGTACATTCGAGGAGGAAAATTGTCTGTCCAGCATATGGAGTGGATGTACATACTATTCTGAGTTATTCTTCAATCATCCTAAATGTGAAGATAATAAATATGAGGCAGATAAAAAATGACCTGCTCCACATCTTTAATTGTTGTGCAGTAAATGATAGTAGGATCAGCATGTGCTAAGTACTTAGATATTTCCTGTACAAGCTCTTCCATGGATGGAAGGCCATGACTGTAGGACTTGACACCATAGAAGAGATTTTCACGATCAAATGAACCGATGGCAATATATGGATCTTTCATCTTCAGGGAATCGATTATGTCAATTCGGACCCTGAAATGATGCAAAATAATTAGTAAGTAAAATTTAAATCAAGCATGGTCACATAGCATATATAAGAAGGAAACAATAATAGAGCTTGTAATGTAAAACTCTAAGTGAACACAATAAATAATAATATAATCACATAACTAATTTGAATAAATATGATGACTGAAAACCAATAGATGATAAAACCACATTAAGGATTAGATGTTAATTGTGATTGGACTAAGATCTCGGTTGAGCCTCAACAGTTAATAATAGTTCTTGATATCTTAAGAATAAAGTGTTTTAGCATATGACTTCTCTAACTTCCTTCTTTTGCAGCCTTTCTTTATTTTAAATATTACATAATGATTATGGTCCAAAGGATAACTAGATAAATGTTTGTAAAAATGGTTCATAGTAATACAATTGGGTTATAAAATAGGCACCATACTTTTCAGTGGCAGTTGCTGTTAGGCCAACAAATGGAACATCTGATAGGACATTCCGTAACTTGTCCAACTGCTTGTATTCCACCCTAATAACACAGATAGATCATTGTTAGAACGGGATGATGATAGGGAAAAGAAATATACATATGTTAACAACAGGCAGTAGTTATCATGCATAGTGAAACAAAGAATAATATCAGTCAGTCAAATTAACTCAAAAGATCAAATGGAAGAAACCAACATCCAAAATAAGAAATAAAATTAATAAGTGCAAATAAGTTACTGGGTCAAAATCCAACATCAAGTTAATTTGTGAAGGAAATATCTAAGTACTTAGTACTGGACCTATCGCAAGATAGGCACATAGTGAGGCTAAAAATAATAAGAACCTCAATAAACTTGAAAGACATTGCCATGCTTATTGAGACCACAACTTCAAACTCATACGTCAATGATATGTTTTAGCTGCCAAATCCACATTCTTATAAAAAAAATTGTGTGGATGCAAGTTGCAACAATGATTTACCGAACAGATATCCAGAAAGACACATAAATATATTGTTCCAAGTATATAAAAATTAAGCAATTAATGACCTGAAATTGTGGCCCCACTCAGAAATGCAATGTGCTTCATCAACAGCAAACAGAGAAATTCCGGCCTTCAGCACTTGAAGCCAGTAACTGCGAAAAATGGTGTTAAATATCAATATAGCATTTGGTAGTAATGATAGGCAACACCTACGTAACAGAGATTAGTATGATAAGGATTCCCTTCATATCTTACAGAGGTTTTGTACTTATAACGGATAAAAGTAAATAAAGAGCACATATGAAACATATACAGCCTCGACATCTGCATTATAGGCCTGTAAAGACATTACAAAATTTAAAACTACATGAAGTTATGGAAAAGAAAAGAGGTTGTCGACTGAAGAATAAAAGAACAAAATAAGAACCAAAAGGAACAAAAAGAAAATGGTAAGTGTATAACCAACCATTTTCCTTCTATACGACAAAAGAAATGCAATTTAAAAAGTGTATTTTCAATATCTAACAAATGTTTTTACACAGAAGAGAAAAGCACACCTAGTCGGAACTGAGCATGCCTTTTCTGGGGTCATGAATAAAATATCAAAATAACCACTCGCCGCTTTTGTCTGGACGGAAGGGTCAGTCTGAGAACTTCCAAGATACTCGGCTTTAACTCCCCTTTGTTTCAAACTCATCACCTACCAATACAAAATGACATGTTAGGTATAGAAGATAGGAGTGGAGAATCCGGGTTAGGCTGAAACATAAACTACAAATCACCTGATCCTGCATTAGTGATATAAGCGGGCTCACAACCACGGCTGTCCTCCCTACCAGTAATGGAGGAAGCTGGTAGCTATATATACAGTATAATATCAAAACAAGTGAAGATATTAATTAGTTAACACATGAGCCTCCTTTAAAATCAAAGTTTGGCATACATACCAGAGAGATTTGCCACTCCCAGTGGCCATAACCACCAAGCAATCTCTTTTCTGAAGAATGTTCTGAATCACTTCCTTCTGATATGGCCGGAATGCCGAATACCCAAAATATTTCTGTAATAGCAAACAAATGGATTATCAAAATGATGCAAATCCTAACTGAGATTAGATACAACAAACCCTAAATGCCCCCAAAAAGCATATAATCTCCAACTCCATTGCAAATATTGGGGATATCTATCAAAATGAAAATGTTGAAAGGGTAAAGTATCAGAGAGCTGAGCAATCGCAGACCTTAAGAGTTGATTCCATTTTTCCCGACGCCGCAACCGCCTCCAGTTGCTGTCAGTTCGACTTCTAACCCCATTTGTGCTCCATGCTAATACTATTTATCTTATTATTTCCCGCGCTTTCTCTCTATCCACTAATGGCCATTTTAGTCATTTTGCATATGCATTGTTCTTTTCTTTTTCTTTTTTAAGCATAAATAAGAAGTCCTATTATATCTTCAACTTTAAACTATAGGAATGGTTCCCTGCTGCGTATTATTCGGAGTTAGGGATTAGGATTCCGCCGTCAGAAGTGACGTGCGGAGGACGGTACCGACTTGTGTGTAGTGCGGAACAGTCTGGGTCTTAGACGACGAGAGACATCGGTTGTGATCGGAGAAGACAAGTAAACACAGGGTTCTCTGGGTAAGGAAGGCTCTTCAGAGCATATCTGGTGGGATCTCTGTGATGGAGGAACTGCAAGAGAAGTTGAAGGGGGTAGTGATCGACAGCGATGATGAAGAGGATACGGTAGTTCCGGAGGAGGTGTTGCTGAAGGAGGAGGCTAAGTATAAGATCGGGTTGGCTGTGAAAGTCCTCACGGGTAAGAAATACCGGGATGAGATTTTTCGCACAGTGATGAAGAACGCATGGAATACGAGAGATGCGTTATGCCAAACCCTATCACCGGATGTCACTGGTTTCTTCTTCAAGCCGGAGAGGGAGAGGAGGAAGGTTTTGGAGATGGAGCCATGGCATTTCAATAAGGTCCTGGTGGTAATGGAAAAGTATGATCCGGCCGTGAAAGTGGCAAATCTGAGGTTTGATCACTTCTCAATATGGCTACAAGCATCGAACCTCCCATTCAATGCTTTGACTGAACCGGTTGCGGAGATTGTAGGCAACAAGGTTGGGGTTTTCATTGAGGCAGAGCTTAATGATGAAGGGAGATCCCCGGAAGAATTCTTGCGAATTAGGGTGAGATGGGCGTTAAATAAACTGTAGAGGAATACTGCTAAAATCTTCCTAGGCAGGGATTCTGAATCGAC
>JAYMTN010000475.1:0-16478 GCA_036897425.1 Erodium trifolium
TGTTAAATTTATTTATCATATTTTTATATTATTATTCAATATTTTTTCCATATTTATTTCAATTTTATGTAATATTAGTTGATTTAATAAAGAATTAAATAAAATATTAAAATATCAATTAAATAATCTAGTCAGCATAAGGGACTCAATTCGGGACTCCCACTATGGGACACAGCTTTTTCTGCGTCCCGCGTCCCTTATTCTGGACAGTCAGCATAAGGGACCAGGGACCCAGGACTCAGTAAGAGCCTTCCCACTGTACATGCTCTAATATGAGCAAAGTTTTATTAGACTGTCACGTAGCTTGTTCAAAGCGCACAACGTGACCTCCTCCGACACAGCTTTTCTACTCATCAACTTTAAACCTCTTTTGCTCATTCCCGCCCAATGATGAATATTTTGGGATTAATTGAAGAACATCGACGGTGAACGAGGCTATCCATTCGAAACACTGAACCAATTATTATTCACATTAAACTTGCATTTATGATAAAAAGCAGGGTTGAAAGTTTACACTTTAGGAGCTAAAATACGCCTGCATGTCCCGCTTCATGGATTCACTTGCTTTGTTTGGGCTGATGTCCCCAAACACCAATAGCTAGCCCCTCTTCACTTAAAGCCCTGACAGTGACAGATATGAGAGCTTCCCATGAGGAGGCTTGTACCCTAAAAAGGCTTGCACCCTGCTCTCCCAGCCTCTCTCTCCCCCTTCCAAGATCCTTTTGTAATATACGGCTATACGCCTAAAGATCACATACCGGGCCTAGCAGGACGAGCTGCAAGTATAACAGACCATAAATGATCGCTAAACCATTTCACACTCGCTTATGGTCAACGACAAATGATATTCAGTTGACAATGTTCTTCGACAACAGGCTTCCGCTTTCAATAATCCAACTTCATAGCGAAAGTAGACTTAAATGCATTAATCTTTTAAGTAAAGTAATGAAATACTGCAACATACTCCAAAAAAGTGGCATACAAGGGCAAAATACAATACCCAAAAAAGTCAAACAATGAGCAAGTGGCATGGCAGTACAAGTGTACAACAATCACTTCCAAGGATGTTGGGACCTAAGCATAGTACACCTGATAACTATCCTCTATGTATAAACTATACATGTAGCCCATCACTCTCCCAATCACTGTGGCTGGAAAAGATGTGCCACACAAATGCTTGCCAACCCCCTACCATCATGGCATCAACCTCAACAACATTCTCACAAACCAAGGTTCTCTGGTATTTTACATTCTACACATTGCTTGTACACTTATTAGTTCACCTACATAGTTAGAAGTGACATTTATCTCTTCCCCCTTCAACGGATCCATCCCACTAAAGACATACATGCATAAGGATCTGTAGTGGCACCACACCCTTGTGAATTCTCGGGGAACAACGGTTTACTGGTCATGTTCCTTTCACTAGTGCTTTGAACTTGGTTTCCCCACTCGATTCTTCCAGATGCTCTGCTTTGGGAGATCCAAATTAGAATCTAAAATGCAGCATAAATACATTAATTTACTAAACAAAAGGAATGTGTACATACCAGAGGTTCATCATCTGAAATTTCAGCATCCTGAGCATCAGAAGGGTTTGAAGATCCATCATTAGATTCTTTCTGAGGTGTTGCATTTTCCCCAGGTGATTTGGTTTCTTGACCTCCTTTAGAATCTGATTTGCTTTCTTCCTGAGCTTCTTGATTCTCTTCAGACTCTGCTTTGTCTTCTTCCTGGGCTTCTTGATTCCCTTCAGAACCTGTCTTCTCTTCCTTTTTATCATCTTTATCACTTAATTCATCTGCCTTTAAAGCCTTTCCTTCTTCACCTTTTGTAGTATCCAGCAATTCACTGTTCAATTTCTCTTCATCAGATTCCTCTGTGTGATTGTTTGCCTCTGACCCTTTTGACATTTTTCCTTTAGAAACCGACTTTGCTTCCTTATCAGACTCCTCCCCGACTGTTGCATTCTCATCCATTATTTCATCATGATCACCTTCAGAATCACCTAGGAAGAAAATGAATTAAAGAAGTAAGAGAAGTAGATAGGCATTCCACTTCACATCCTAGAATAACTCGTATCTAAAGATACTGGCCAGAGATTGCTCTGAGGATCCCCTCAGTAAGTGTCATGTTCAGTGACCTATTAATATTATACACCTATGCAAGTACTAGACATGCAATATAGTACCAGTTCAGTACACAAAATCTTGCAGAATAATATTCTCAACTCTGTAATTTCAATTAGAAAATGAATGATTTCAACCCCAGAAAAGTTAAATCTTATAGTGAAGAATGGAGCAACATCCAGTACTTAATCAGAAGAGATTCATTCCACATACTAAGAATTCAAGAATTAAGGTGGCAGACATGACTATAACGAGCTTGATAACAGCAAAGCAAGGCTTTTGAGTAACAATGCACAAGAGTAAACTTAACTTTTGAAATGCATAGACAACTTACTGGAGTTTATGGAATCAATTTTGGAGATTGAGGTAGGTTCAGGATCAGATACATCAGAACTCTCCTTACTCTCAGATACTTTTTTCTGTCTACGCTTCGAATTTTTCTTTGGAGTTCTCTTCCCTTTAACTCTGGAAAACAAATACAATAAATCAGCTTACAGTTCATAAGAGAGAGAAAAATGAAAAAAGACAGTCATGTGAAATAATTCACACGTTTTTGATGATTTCTTTTTTGTTTGTGAACCATTAGAACTCTTATTTTTCTTCCCAGGTGACCTGCAATTAATTGAAGGAATGAAACAAAAATGGAGGATCAAATTGCAGAAATAGACTTCAATTAGAAATAACCTAAACAAAGGTGTTAATATAAACAATAAAAGAAACAGTAGTTGAGATTGTTTATCTGAATGTATACACGACCTAAGATCCAAATAAGAAGGTAAGACTTACATTTCACTAATAGGGGAGCCTTTTGATGATTTTGACTTCTGCAAATGTTTTCAGGAAAACATGTTAGAACTTAGAACAGAATCATGTATCATTACTTCGTAAATATCAGCTGGATTTGATTTATTTACAAGGAAAAACATCAAATAATAACAATTATAGACCTTTGATGACTTGTGATCATTATTAACAAGCTCCCAACGCTCCTTTTCTAAGCTCAGCACTTCAATATCCCCATCATCATATAACACCTGTAATATAAACAGAGGGGGTAAAATAATTTAACAAACTTAGAGAAGTGAAAAGTAGGCATGCAAGCAGTAAAAAAATGCAAAAGGGATCAATGAAAGTGTAGCTTACCACATGTTTCCCTTTTATAGGATCATATGACTTCACAATGCCTTCGTAAAACCTGTTGAGTGTAACAAGAAGCATGAATGCACACAAAAAAAACTTGATAGGCAATTCCTAATCTAATCATAACCTATTGCATGATGAATACAATAAATTGGACTTCCCTTTACCTTTTATGTTGATGAATAACAAACTTACAAGATTTTTATAAAAAAAGTTCTACTGAGGATTATATTCCAAACAAGATTTACAAATAGATCAAATATTCATTTGCTTGGATTTTAGTTTTGTGTTCCAGACTGGAGAATCTATTTAAATCAGAATACTTGGAAGACATTCACCATGAGAATATTTTTCATAAAACAAATGGAGTAAAAATTTCAAATCTTCTTTTGTTTTCTAGGCTATTTATTTGAACCAATGGTAGTTCAACTCATACTATGCCTTTAGAGATTGATTACTTACTCCTTGTCCATTGGCCACCAAACTTTTATTCTGCAACTAATCAAGTCCGACAAGTCTGTTTCATCATCCTTGAATGAGCACTGTGGAAACAAAGGGTTACATATTATGTTAGTGAAACAAAAAAAAAAGTTCATTCTCGTGTATACAATCTTCCAAATATCAATCTGACTGAGAGAGGGAAAGAGACTGAGAAGCAAGGGTGATGATAGATTAAAAAAAATATAAATGGGAGGACCTCTTACAATTATGATGACTAAGGAGCAGAGTACAGGGTTCAAGATAGGGTTTAAGAATTTGTGAAATACACAGGTTTAAAATGCATAGAGATACTCGCAATAGATATTATCAAATATGAATGAGAGAAAGGTTAACCTTCGCTAAACCAGCAATGCTTCTTCTCTTACGTTTCTTGCTAGATCCCACAGATGACTTGGAGTTACTAACTGTGTTGATCTCATCAGTCTCCATTAGCATATTAGGTTTCTGCCAGAGGCAGCAAAGAAGTTAAGACATTAAGTGTTAATCAATCCAGTATCAGACTACCTAATGCTCAAGCAAGTTGACCATAAAAGTAAACAAACTCACGTTTGAATCATCATCATCGTCAGAATCTTCAACTTTTGGTGATTTAGCACTACGGCGCTTATCAGAACGTTTGCCTTTACATTTTGATAAAGCAGTTTTTGGGACAGATGATACCAGGTAATCTGACTCTCTGCTTTCAAGGATTTTCTCCTCTGAATCCACATCCTGTTTTGGGGATTGAAAGGACCTCCCTGTTTGTAGTGAAACGCCTTTTGAAGCTGTGGCAGGAGACTTTGAAGTATTTACAGGTGATTTGAAAGCATTATGAGCAGACAAAGACCTCGGACGTTTAGGAACTGGAGCATGCACACCATAACTACCTTTTCTTTTTTTGTTCTGCGAATTGGTCTTTGATTTCGTTTTTGGAGAGTGCCCATGCCCATTGCTTGCTTCAAACTTATTTGATTTCTCACGATCATCAAAATTTATTTCTCTCACCATTCTCAAGATATCAATATCATTTTCAGCATTTTTACTTTTATTTGGTGAAGACTTACTCTTGGCCCCTTTTCTAGCTTTGGATCCCTGGGATTTCAGATGTTTGATTATTTTTCCTAAGGGTACTTCATTTCCATCTTTGTCGTTGTCTTTTGGAATGTCATCCTTGACAATTTCTGTCTGAACCTGATGCAATTCGAAAAATAACTGGAGGATGTTAGCAGCAGAGAAACGGCATAATAAATATGAAATGTTCTTAAAACCATTACTGAGCTGCAGAACATACAATGCCATTGACGTCAAATTTTAGTGATTCAAAGTGTGCTAACACACTCTCGTCAGACAACCATGTTTGCCCTTCACTAGCAATTTTCCCTTGACCTGCGGTTTGCCCTGCATCTATCATCTGCACTTCATTGGGCGTTTGCACTTCACTGGCTGCTTTCTCTTGGGTGGTTCCTAACCCTTCATTGACTGTTTGCCTTTGACCTGTGGTTTGTCCTGCATCTATCATCTGCACTTCATTGGGAGTTTGCCCTTCACTGGCTGTTTTCTCTTGGGTGATTCCTAACCCTACATTTGCTGTTTGCTTTTCACCAGCTGTTAGGCCTTCATTGGCTGTTTGCCCTTTACTGGCCATTTCCTCTTGACCCGTAGTTTTCCCTTCACTGACCATTTCCTCTTGACCCGTAGTTTTCCCTTCATTGGCCATTTTCTCTTCACCCATAATTTGCCCTTCACTAACCGCTTTCTCTTGACCGGTGATCTGCTCTTCACTGCTCATTTTCTCTTCACCGGCAATTTGCCCTTCACTGGTCATTTTCTCTTCACTGGCAATTTTCCCTTCACTGGTCATTTTCTCTTCACCTGCAATTTGCCCTTCACTGCCTGTTTCTCCCTCACAAGCCTGTCAAGCAGTGCAATAATGTTAATGTAAATACTACCAAGTTTAAGAGCTAAATATACTTTCCAATGGCAAGAAGTTGTCACCTTCTTGTACTTACTGAATCTGTTTCCCGATTTAATGATGTAATGCAAATAAACTTTTTTAAGCAGAAAAGAGTTACCTTGGAGTTGCTTCCTTCTTTCTTCTCACATGATTTGTAGAGCACTGAAGGCAGAGAAATCAGTTTGGTCACATCTTGCAGATTGTTGTCCTTTTGAGTTAAGCGTTTGATGATTGATAGGCCAAGGTCGCATACAGCATATGAATTCTAAAATTTACAGCAACTAAACATGTAAGATAGGATTTTTTTTTTGCTTCACTTAAGCTGTTATGGAATACTTCACCACATATAACCAATACAAGCAAAAATGGAAAAGAAATAAATGATATACTCATCTCCAACCTTCGATTTTTCTGCATCCACTACGTCTTCCGAATGCTTGATACTCTTAAAGACAGTGACTATAGCACAAATACTCTCTCTGTCCTTGGTGCCAACCTCAGACTGGCCATCTTCGCCTCCATTCAGCAACATACAAATGAACAGGTACAATTGCCTACAAACAGAAGGCACTGTCAATATGTAAATACAAACACAATTGAATTATTATAATACAACTATTAGCTACAACTTTAAGCAGTAAAACAGACAAATAGAAGTTAAGGATATGGGTTGACAAGATAAGCATGGCAGATCCAACTAATAGGAACAAGCGATAATTGCTAAAAACTACAAAAAGTTTTGTCCACTTCCTAAAAACTAGAGTTTAAAAGTGGACAAAAACATACAATAAGTATCGTCCACAATCTTCTGTTAAAATAATGAACAGTTCTGTTAAACCCCTACAGGATATCTGGAAAATATATATAGCATTGAAAAGTATTGTGGTCAAAACATATAGCATCGATAAGTACTGTGGTCAAAACATATAGCATCGATAAGTACTGTGGTCAAAACATATGGGCCCAATAATTAACAGAACAGAATATTCTGTTCATTATTTTAATAGAAGACTGGACAATACTTAATGTGTGTTTTTGTCCACTTTGAAACTCAGTGTAGTTTTTAGCAAGTGGACAAAACTTTTTTGTAGTTTTTAGCAATTAACCCTAGGAACAATGTTTTCTTGATTCAGGATTATGATTACCATCAAATGAAGAATCCTTCATAATTACTAGTATAAATAATGGGGTTAAATCACTTCTTTCCTTGAATTTCACCGTTAAATCAAAGGGTATCCATGTATACATTGCAAAGAAGCAAAATGTCATCATGTGTATTCATATACCTGTATATTACTTCAAACTGTTTCACATCCTTGCATTCATCGACGTTAGGACACGAATTATGAGCTAGGGCATGAATCAGATAAGGAAGAATATATTCAGGATAAGTCATTGGGGTGTTCATATCAGTCTGCATAGAGAATTGTCGTGCCCTTGATTGATGACAGAATCGAACAACATCAGCTAAGTTTTGTCTTTCCTGCCATTTCAAACAGGATACATACAAACACGAGGAGAGGAAGATTCAGAATTTCTGCATTTCTGATACAAATCATATATAGTTGACATTGATGTAGAGGTACCTCTTCAAATTCAGTAGGACTTGATCCCATTAAATTAAGTACAAAGGCTGCAGTGTATTTTGCATCCAATAATCTGTCCTTGATATATTGGTGAACTTTGCTGAGGAATATTTTTCTGACTTGAGGAAAACTAATCTATAAGACCCAAAGATAAGAGCAAAATGTTAATGGAAATTAGTAGAGTGTGAAAAAAGAAAATTAAATAGTAGATGGGAAAAACGTCACTGAAGAAAATTCTACCTCTGATGTTCTCAATGTTAAGAAGAAAACATCGATGGGTATCTTATGATCCCACTGCCTCGCCAGACGAAGAAGTGCTTTAGCAGAGGCAAGCCTCAGATGGGCCTTATCAACTGGGCTGTCAAATTACCAAATTACCATGTGAAATTCCAATCACATAGTAATGCTGTTTAATCAATTAATATCGACACATATTGTTAATATAATGAATGTAAAACTCAGTTACCTTGATTCTACAACTTCAGAAATTTCTCCAAGAGAGAGTATGTTTTTGAGGATTTTCAAAAGATCATCAATCCCAGGACGAAGATGAGCATCCTTAATGGGTAAGTAACTCTTGACCAATGTCTTAATGCCAAAAATCTATATAAAAACAAAATTATGACATGATACTGTATCACTGTAAGATATTATCAGAAAATTATGATACCATGTTGAATCCTGGATATCCTATCTAGAAAAATCGTCATTAAAAAAATTAGATAATGAAACAAATGAATATAGAAGAAAAATAGAACTCTGGCAAATGCAACCAACCTTCAACATACAAGTTTCACTGATGTCATCCCATGATGCCTTTTTTCTTTCTTCTGGTTTCTGAAAACAGACCAAAGTGTTTCAAAACGATGCCTACTATCAAGAAGAGGTAAATACTTCACACGAGGTTAATGGATCTATAAACACATACAGTGTTGCAATTTAGGATCTTGCTTTTTATAAAATCTTCAATTTCATTCTCTCTAGTTTCAAAAACTGGCATTGCAGTTTGAGCAATACATCCTAGAGACTGTAGTACAGCAGGTAAACGAGTCTTCTCTTCCAAAATATCCACAAGCCGCTGCAATTGAATTAAAAATATGAGACCTTCTATGTTATAAGTAAAACTATGGTGACTCATGACAAAGGAATATAGACCTTGTATAAAACAGACAAAGATTTCAGTCCATCATCCTTTGTGATTGCGGCTAATGCATGTACAGCATACTTGGCTTGTTTACGGCTACCTTCCAAACATAGCCTCTCCAGTATAAGATCTATGGAACTGCAAATAAAATCATACATCAATATAAGCATGTGTAAAGGAAACTTGCTATGAAACACCAATAATTCCAGAATTGTACCTTGATGACAATGCCAATTGTTCCCGGATGGTACCACCAGCTTTAGCTAGAACTTGCAGAACTCCTTCTTTTATCATTTCATCATCATCTTTCAGAAATTTGACAAGTTCTTCTTCAACCCCACTGAGTAGCGAAGGACTGAAGTTTGCGAGATTCTGAAAATTCATCTCAAGAGTAAAAATGAGGCTTTGACTTGTTGCTAGGATAAGTCCAACAAAGTGCTACCTTCTTAAAGCTAATGGTTTACAGATAAATATGAAGATGTGAAGTCAAAGCTTGCCAGATATTCATGGTAACAGTTACAAGGCAAACACCAAACACATTTCCTAATTGTGTATATAAGACAAAGAAGATGGATAACAGATTCTTACCACCAGTATATTCATGCAGGACAAATTATGTTCTGCATTGCCAGCAGATTTATTTGCATCAACCTCTAGAAGAATTGCTTTCACATGCTCCTTGTTGAAAAGCATATATGAACATTTCACAGATAGTGTGCTTAGAAAATCATAGAGGTGATGTTCATCACCAAGTATCTTGAGCAAATCTTCCTGCAAACAAAGATGCAGCACTAAGAAATGAACACAGAAATCTTTACAATGCAATTCCTTAAACCCTTGACCTATTTAAGTAAAAGGCACTGTTTCTTTGGCTATTGAAAATGTCGGTATATGAATGTTACAACCAGTAACTTCGATTTGTTATTAGTAGACACTGAAAATTGTTAAAATATGACAACAAAAAGTTGGTCACTGATATCAATTGGAGACGATTAGATGTTTAATCTGACAACATCAAGCCCGCGATAAGAGATATGTTTGCAGCCATAAGATGATGAAGACAGGACTGACAAGTTGATAGAGAAGTGACAGCAGCAGAAATAAGCTGTTGCTAGTGTTGATAATTGGGGACATGCAGTAAAGATCCTATCTGCTAATTTACTTATGATGGACATTGAGTTATGAGCCTCAAGTAGTTGGATATGACAGTAGCTCATAGCAACATTAAGATGGAGCCGTGAATGGAAATAATGATAATAATGGAGCTTTATTTAAAATAATGAGACATTTAAGGAGCAGTAGGGCAGTTTCTTAGCCTTTTCTGCTTTTCATTTTACTGCAAATTCGTATTAGTAGGCCACACACATGATATCATCATCGATCAGCTTTATTGGTATATAACAAAATCAAAGTTCTATATTTGGAGAGGATCAGGACTCCATTCAAACATGAATCAATGCAGTCCCAGATCTAATTTTCATTGTACTTCTTGAAGTATGTATACTTAGAATGCCTTCCAGTATCTTGACACGTACCCGATAATTATGAGATTGAAGCAAACTGGTATCTGGATCGAGCAGACAGGTTAGAATCTTCCAGATATTAGCATCTTTTAGTTGATCAAGTATCTGAAAATTCTCCTCTGCCTTAGCAGGATCAGAAAATGTGCGAGACATTACTCGGAAGCAGAACGAAATCTTTTTGGGGATCTCAGGAGCATCATCATCCTGCACTAAGAAGAGAATCTCTGTATTTCAAGAATGAATTTAAGAATTCAACTCTAGATGAAAGTTAGAGTACAAACCTGACACATATTCCTAAGAGAAAGATACCTTTGCATCTCCTGTTGTAACCTACAAACCACGAGAAAATTTCCTGAATATCAGTGCATAATGAACATAAGATGGCATTCAGGATTCCTAGAAGTCAAGAAATCCTTTTATGTCAGACCTAAGCACCTAAAACAGACCTTTGCTTCTGTTCCAAAATCTTCTCCAAAGCCTTGACTTCAACTATGTCTAATCCTGAGAATACTCTCACCCAATGCATAACTCTGTCTTTGATTGGGAGCTCAGTTGGAAACAGAGACTCACATAAAACAGATTCAATTATATCTGACCTGCACCACATATAGAAGCTGAGATTAAGAAACGGTAATCACATGTTTTAAAAACATCCACTCCATAACTCTTGTTCGACAGACTTCGTTAATTAGTATAGACACGAAATTGTTCAACTTTGGTACAGAGTTGATTACATGCATTTGAAGAGGAGAGAAGAAAAAAGGAATCCTGAGCAGGTTTTGAACTTGCATGGCATACCTGAAATCTTTGTCATAAAAGCATCTCAGAATCTTCCCTGGAATCCAGTCGAATTCACCGGGTTTGGTTGAACCATCACAGCACTTCAAACAATAAAGTTTGTGTATCTCAGCCAGCCTCTCCATTGTATATGTTTTAACAAGTAGCTGGGGATTTAGATTAGAAAAAGAATTGTTAGAAAGTTAAACATACGAAACATAGGATGGATAGCAGGAGAGAGAGAGAGAGAGAGAGAGAGAGAGAGGAAAGATGATGTATATTTACAGATTTGTCTCGGAGGCGCTCTGCTACAAGTTTTACAGTGTCAACTGAGATGGAACTCAGAGCACTACAAGCCACATCACAAACCACAGCAACAACTTGCTTTCGGATACTTTCATCATAGTCCAACAGACGGTCACAAAGGGCATCTAAATATAGATCAAAAGTCAAAATCCACCAAATAATACAAGAAATATGTGTCAAATTGTAAGACGCCTCAAAACTACATACCAATTATCTGAGGAGCTTCAGCTCTGAGAGGATTTGACAGCAGGCAGCTCTTGAGACGTTCAAGGACAGACATCCGAACTTCAACCACTCTATCAGCTAACCTCTTCAGAAACTCAGAAAATATCGGCTGAAAATCATCAGATATAACAGAATTTGGCAGGGCAAAAAGGTCTCCCACTAACTTGACCGCTTTTAAACGAGTTTCCAACTGATCTATCTGCAAAAGTTGAAATTATTAATTCAAATACAAAGATGCCACCAAACTTCAATGTTATTTAAACTTATAGAGAAAGTATTTATATTAACAACAAAAACTGCATGTAATGCTATTTCAGTTCAGTGAAAGATAAAGTTTACTTCCAAAAGTGTACAGGATTCTGCTCGTAAAATTCAGCATTTATCATCACTGGAGTGTGAATCAACCCTAATACTTTCGAAACTTCACTTGAAGTTATGAGGTTAGGAACTTAGTAAGAATTTGGGACAACTAGAAATTGGGACATCCACAAATGAAATTTTTGCATGAGGCTCTGTCATGCATAGGCAAATCATATAAAGTCATTAATTTTGTAATTACCAAGAGTTCTCCAGTAAGGTGTGGAACGACTCCTGATAAAATATGAGGTGCAGAATGATAGATATCATATATAACTTCATGGTAGTCAATTCCACTATTTAAGGATCTGTTGTCCCCAGAAATTGATGATATAAGAAATTGTTTTATGGCAGGTTCCAATCTCCCTTCACATTGTTGTATCACATTCATAGCAAGCCTTCTTGCAGTACTAGTAACACCCTGTAACAAAACACACAAAATCAAATATTACTTATGTGGTATTACAATCGCTATTGGACATAATGGCAGCCCAATACAATTTAACCAACTAAAGAGCAATACAATCAGTACAAAGCACCAGCATAAGAGAAGAGATACTTACGCTCCTATTTCGACCTAATACAGACAACATAACAAATAAAAGATCATCCCCAATATCCTCACTCTCTTCTAGTAGAGCAACCATGATTGACTGCATTGATGAGAAAACATTTTCTGCATGATCCTCGCTGCATGTGTGCAAAACCAAGGAAGATTATTAATCAAAGATCCTTCCGCAGTCTCGACTGATTAATAATTCATGAAAGACGTCTGCATGTAAAAGCTAATGCAGATACGAATACATAAATAAATGCAGATAACACACAACCATACACTGAGAGGCAAGAATTAATAATGTAAAGAAGTGTTTATTCCATTATCTGCAAGTAGCCATACAATTTTGCTCCCTGAATCCATAGAGAATTTTTCACCTACTATCCAATTTCATACAAATATATGATCTCTCACTCACTATGATCATTCTTTTCAAACTGTCTTCTTCATAATTAGAATGGGAAAGTGTGCTTTATATTCAGAAAACTAAAAATAAGAACTGTTATCAACAATATGCACTATGGCCACCAATCTGCAAGCATTATTCGAGAACATAAAATTGCTTACAAACAAGTAAACAGAACAAACGCATATGGCCACTGAAACAAAGCAGTAACATTGACCATCATCACATCTTAATCAAGATATATTTTACTAAGTGGATAAACTAAAATGAGCACGGTAATGTTCACACATTCACCAGAATGATAATAATAAGAATTTAGGATGAGGTTCCCACCTTGCAACGGCAAACAGCGTACTAAACATCTCCTTCACTAAATCGTCACATTCAAGATCCAACATGACAACACAAGACCTATATTTCGCCACAGTCTCTAAAATGATAATTGTTCTCCCAAATGATGGACCACTGGTGTCCTTTAACCCACCAAAAGTTTCGACAATTAGGTGAAAAATATCCTGCACACAGATACAAAACCTATCAGATAGAAGTAAATTTCCAAATCTTTGGTTATTATAGTTCATTATGAGAAAAATAGTGAAGACCTTTAAAACATCATCACTGTAAGGAGCTTCTGGTGCAGTAATCCTGGTAATCTCACAAATACAAGTAGTGACTAGAAGTTTGACATCCCTGTCCTGATGTGTCAGCAGTTCTGCCTTGACAATTACATCAAGGAAAGGCTGAATTGCCTCCAATACTGCCGCTGATGGCGACTGATCCAACTCAGAAAGACATGTTGCAGCTTGCTGCAGATTGAAATGAAGCAATTAGTTTTTCTTTGCCGGACATTTTAAACCAGTAGAGTCGAAAGAAGCCACTTGGGCGGGAAGAGCTCCCCCAGCACTCATTTTCTCCCTTTACAGCATTTGAACTTGAGACGTTGCTTAAGGGGACAATCAATAGATATTAAAGATTCATTTAACTTTCTCCTCTAGTGTATTTTACCATTAAGACCACGATATGAAAGTGTATCCCCGTTTCTTTCTTTTTGTTCTTTTTTAGGCTGACAGCTTAAAGTTAGATGATTGTAAGAACTTAAAACAAAATCCAAGAACATTTACACGAATGGCTTGAAATAACTTAATTATCAAACCTAAGTCATTGTTTAACTGGCCACAGGCCCACAACCTTATATCAACTCAGCAAGAAACAACCAACTGACATGACTGAACTTTTTTGCTAATTTCAACAGGCGGAAGTTTCCCAGACCCAGTCTTCAAAATGAAAAAAACGTTATGCTCAGTAACCCTACTTGAAGCAATTTTCTTCCCGAACTTTCATCAAACTATAGATTTCAACCCCTCCAACAGAAAGAATGATCATACCCACTAACCACTCCATTCAAACCCAGAAACGGGGTTCAAAATAGAAATGTGAAGTCCAAACGATTTTCTCATAGTCGAACCCTAACGATACAAAGACCTAACCGTACTAACCCGGGCAGAACTGCGAAGTTTACCTGAGCAATTCTATTCAATTGAAAACCATAGGCACACATGAAACCTTAAATTCAACTTCCCCTAGGCTTCGTTCCCGATTACCCAAGCAAACAATCAGAAAGTAACCAAATTTAACTAACAAAACTGGAAAACAAATTTTCCCAAAAACGAAGATGAAGAAAAAATGGAACTTTTCGAGACAATTCGTAGTGAATTACGAAAATGCGAACCTCTAGGAGCTTGAGGAGCTGGTCTTTGTCGGAGGGGAGAGAGGCGAGCTTGGATCCGAGCTCCCTGAGCTGCTGCGGAAGATTTTCGGCCATTCTTCGGGGTTGAGAAACAGTCGTTGAAGGTGAATCTGGAACTGGTTCCTTCACATGGAGTGGAGGGAGCGAGGAAGGTGAAGCACGGGAAAGGGTTTTCTTCTTCAAGCTCTTCGCACACACTGAGTCTCGACTCGAGCATGAACGCGACACGGACTCCAAATGTGACTTAATTTCACCGAATGATGACTTCACTGAATTATATCACCGGAACGTCTTTAAATTTCTTGATACCCCTGAAAGTTAGAAATATCACATTTTGACCCCTCAATCTCAATGTCTGAGTAGTGAGTACTGTGCCGAAACTGAATGAGCCAAATTTGGTGGAACATGTGGACACCTCGATCGGGCACGTGACCCAACCAAAATTTAACTCCGAACAGCACAGAATTACCATATTTACCCCAATAGTTCTATTTAAATAACAAAGGACCTGTCCGCGAGGCGGGACCACGTGCACTTTTATCTAATGAACCGTATTGTCTGGTTCCATCTATTGCGCCGATTTAGGAGTCCAGTCCCCACGTTCATTTTACCAATTATAGATCATTTATAAGCATTTTCTACTTAGATTTGTAGGAATTATGTTGTATCCATTTAGCTCAATTCTTTGAGAGCCAAAAGATACTTATATTGTTAATTAAAAAAATAGCAAATACATAAAACAAGCGACTTCGGTCCCTTCTTCATAAGTTTTAAAATAATTATCGAAGATAAATTCGGTTTTAGAATTTAACAGAACCTACGATAAAGGAAAAACGACATAATCAGTTAAAGAAACTCCTAACTAGGATGTTGCCTAAACGTTGTTTGATCCAATGATGATGACTCGTTTCTCGTGAGGAGTAGTGAGACCAGTGCCTCGATAGGACGGATAGACGGTAAGTCGTCGATGGTTGTCATTTCTTATCTCAACCTGAAAGTGCATGCATCAAGAGATCTGAGGCGGTTGAAGGGGTAACTGGCACCTAGGGAGGAACCCAAAAAATGGGGGAAACATGGGGTCGCGTGTGCATCGACCAAGGCGGGGCGAGATGTGCTTCCCCACGCACACCCCGGTGTTAGTGGGCCAACTCATGGACCCTGGTGAGACTGTTTGACATGTCTCGCCTTGATCAAAGTCGGAGTAATTGTGTCCACTCCCATTGCCCTTGGTTGGCCTACTGGAGGGATACCACGGACCAGCTCCGAGGTTTGTGAGGGAATTTCACCATCCATAGGAGACCCTGTATTAGGCAGGAGGTCTTGTATTGCCTATGCCTCTCCAAGTCCTAAAGCTCGTACTCCAACGGGGGACAAGTTGGAAGGAATGGACACAATGTCCGTCCTCCCCATTGACGATGGTGCTTTAGGCAGAAGGTCATGGATCGATGACGGTGGTGGGGGAACCCATCGCGAGGGTTTTGATATGGGAGTGAAGCTCAAATGTGGAGTTGTCCATACGACAATCTTCAATTCCGATGGTGGCTTTTGGGGTAGTTCCTCTCCCGAGTGCTCCATATCCTGGGCCGCAATCGGATAGGGCGCTGAAGTCGAAGGATAGAGAGAGACTTGGCGGTGGTGCTAAAATCCCTCCGGTTGGAGCCACCAAAAGGTTCTTCTGGGGCTCAATGGGTTGGTATCGTCCTCTTCCTTCCGCAGGGTTCCCCTCTTAGAGTAGGAGTAGGATTGGATCTCGAGAGACGAGGTGGTCCGAGTCCACTTTCGTTCGTCAAGGTGGGCTAGCCAAGTGCGACGTGGCATGCATAGCAGGCCACCCCAGACAGGGCAGATGGAAGACGCCAGAGGCCTCCACTGCATAGTAGGGTCGTTCGTAGAGGTCCAGGGCTTGGTACTTGATGGTCGCCGAGATGGGGAGACGGTAGTTGATGGGGTTGGGTTATTCGTGACCCATCGTCGGCTGAATCGTAGTCACGATGGAGATCATAGTTCGGTTGGGACATGTTAGGGTCGGTCAGGCGAGGAGATATGTTCGGGGGTCGTTTCACTCTCCAGAAACTCTCCGGCTTTATAACGTCCAGGGTTGGAGCTAGGGGCGGGATTGGAGATGATGGGGAATTACTAGGGGAAGCC
>JAYMTN010000476.1:0-16478 GCA_036897425.1 Erodium trifolium
CTTACCAGTCGATCAAGGAGTATGCTAGGGAAAAGAGGAGGCTGGGAGTCAAAAGGCAACTGACTCATAGATTTCAGGGGTGTGGCTCCTCATAAACACCCCGAGATGCCCTGTATTAATCATGGAGACCCGCGAGGCAGCTCACCATGCCTCGCTCCTACCCCATCGGAGTCATCTTCCTTAGTCGTGTCTATGGATTCCAAGCTGCCTTGGGTGGGTGTGTCAAACTCATCCATCCCTGGAGAGGAGACGTACCAGCAGGGCTCCACCATCCTTTGGTGTGGGAAGCTAGAGTCCTCCGCGCGAGGAGGGGAAGGATACCAATGAGGTGCCTCTCATTATGCCATAGGTGTATCCTCGGATGCAGGCTCAGAACAACGATTCCCAGACCTCCGGTTGGTGTGAGATTGGTTTCTCACGTCTCCCGTTTGATACATGTATGGGTGGGTGTCTAACACCACATGAAGTTGTAACAACATGGCTTTCACCCGCGATGAGTGGTCGGGCCCTCGTTCACACAGTCCCTCACTAATCGGCTCGAAAAAGACTCGTTCATGCTGATGGACCAGGTGCCAGCAGGAGGATGTGCATGTCCGGGATCCGCGATCCGTCTCGGATTGTGGTCGAGGGGCGGATATTCCATCCCGGGGTCCGACTGGATGCATAAGTGCTCGATGGCGCATTGAGCAGGGTCCGGTGTCGGAGGACCTACGGTAAGGGTAGTGCCGCTTTGTTGGCGATCCATTGGAGGACATGGTCCCATCTTCCTCCGTATTGATACGAAGGTGTTGTGGCTGGACTTGAGAGGTTGGCCTGACATGGCGACCTCCAAGATGCAGGTACGCCATTTCATGTGGCAGGTGCGACAATCGGCAGCGAGGGGAGCATATTCTTCTCGTAGGGTGACGAGTCGTGGATGAGCGACACGATCGTAGTGAGTGGGCATCCATGGTGATCGACGGAGGCAAGGACAGTTGTGACAAACGAGAGAAGGACGGAAATGATTTTTGTGGGAAAAGAGGTTTTGAAAAGAGAAAGACACCCTAGGTCCCGAATTTACTAAAAATTATTTCAAACGGTATTAATTCACTCCAAACAAATGATGAATACACACCCACAAAAGAAATTTTAAAAACGTAAGAAGAAAATAAAATAAAATTCTTTTTACAAATTTCTACTCTTTATAAAAAATAATTATATTTCTCTTTTATATACAACGCATTTTCACCATCAAGAAACATTTGAGATAAATTGAAACAAAAGTAGAGGACTTCAAATCCAACTCACCAAATTGTCAACATTCTAAATTCATTATCTTTTATTCTAAACATATTCACACCATACAAACGATGAATATGTATCCTACATACAAAAGATAACACTCTTATAAATTTCTATTTCTTATATAAAAGTCATTTTTTTCAAACATGAAATTACGATAAATTAAACCCAAAATTCATTAATAAGATTAATTGATACGAATTGAAGTCCAACATAGTGAATAATAATTGGAGAAAAATTCATTGGATTTATATAGAGGATCAAAAATCATTTGTTTGAGAGAAAAAACAATTACGGTCACAAAATGTCAAATTATAAATTTGATAATTTTTGTCTCTAGCTTTCGTAACCAAACAGCAACAAAAATTTGCTCCAACAAGCAAAGAACATTAATTATTCTTCAAGCAAATGCAGAAACAGTTCAAAGGGAAATCACACACAAGCGCACAAACTACTTTACAGCGCTCTCCTAGTCCTTCCTAAAGGTGCAGAGTTTCAATGACAACAAATGTAAGTATATCCTTAAATGTTACATTTGCTTCATGAAATAACACGAAAATACACGCAATTAAGTCGTCGAAAGGATTTTCCATACCATGACATCGATTCTCCATTGTGGCCGCTCTTACGAGTGGTCGTCATGGTAACCATCCCGGCAGGTAATTATTCACACTCGGACCTGCTGTTACAACTGATATTGGATCATGTGGATACCTGCAATCGACCCAAATATCGTTATTCTTGAAAAATTAAATGTAATCCACCGAAAAAAGCACTCTTACTATGAGGAGAAAGATGAAGTTATGTTTTTGTGTGTTTTTCATAAGAACGGTGAAGTTTGAACACGGATCATTTTGAGATGAAAATAATGACATACCCAATTTGTAACGTGGGTTCACATTCTAACGGGTGAAAGAAGCCATTGTCTTGATGTTGAGCTTGCCGGCCATAGTCCATTTCCTCTGCATTGACATTCAGCTGCAGTTGACTTACTTGGTACCCTTCCATCAACTGCAAAGATTCGAAAGCCAAGAGTTTCATACAATTTTATGATATCCATAAAGAACGAGGGTTTTCAGTCCTTCGAAAAAATTGTCTTGTTAAATTGGGTTGTCTTACAATGCTAATCTACAGAGAGTGAGGGTAGTTGTAAGGTACAAACAGTCATTTACAATGCAAATTCAGAATCAATTTTAATCCTTGGATCGCTAAAAAAAGTATATTATATCAATAGCACTGACTCGTAAGTATACAAAACTTTGAAAAGTACTTTTATACTTATTTTATGATTAAGACTATCTCTACAAAGATCCAGATAAATTCATAATTTATATTCTAACCCAATTATGCCTCTGTATATATAGAGTACGAGTTTGAGAAAAAGGAGTATCATGGAAAAGAAGTAATTACAATAGTTTATACAAAATGAAACCTACCCTTTGTTTCAAGGTTTTGTTTGCTTCATTAAGATAGTGTTCCTGCGTATTTGAGTCATAGAATAATATATGAATGACAAAGTATGCAGAAACTGAATATGAAATAACAAAAACCAGACAACAAATATAAAGCTTTCTTAGGAGATAATCATACCTTACGTTGAAGATCGGTGAGCTGATCCAACATGTACTGCGTCTGTAATGAGAAATAAGTTTGATATCAAATTTTAACTACTTATGCAAAATATGTAATAACCCAAGTTCCAGATTATATATGCATGTCATTTCTCAAGGTAGCAAATTCATATAATTATCGAATGATTGCCTTTTCGACTGTAACAAAAGTTAACGATTCAAATAGAATTATATTACTGGAAAATAACCGAGTAGCTAGTCGAGTAAAATGAGAAAATAAAAACACGTATTTTATGAAAAAAGAGTATAGTTACAGGCTTAATTTCTGTTGTCTCCTCAAGCCAGATAACATCATGATATAAAGGTTTTAGCTTCGTTTTGGATTGAGCAATCAGAAAACATATGCATATTGTTCAGAACAAATTAATTAGGTAAGGACTGAGGAGGAAATTATGGGTCGAAATTTTAGTACCCGAGTGGATCTTATCAGCTTCAGTGATGAGTCTAACTGCCTTTCGAGCGACTCAAGTTCCTTGCTGCTAAGAGGACCAAGATCTTCTCCCATGAGATTCCTAGTAGTGTTGCATATAGTAACATCAGGAAGATGAAGGATAAAACCGTAGATTTTGTTAACTTTTGCAACAATATGGCTATTGAAATTATATCATGTAAACTTGCTAGTTTCAATGACCAATCAAAAATGGAATATGGTATGTGACAAACCAACCTTTGAGTTCTCTGTAAAGCTTCATAGCGTGCCTTTAGCTTCAGATATTCTTGCTGGCTACTCAGCTCCTATATATGCATGACGATAAACATTACTAATTAGGTTGATAAATTTTATTACAAACATAAAACTTGCATGGCAAGATTAAGCACTCCGTATGTTATTTTTTTCTGTCATTCATCGTACAGATCAAGCATCATTTCAGTTGACAAGAAACATGCATAGTTAAACTATTAAACTGTGGGAAATTTGCAAGGCGTTATATTGAAATTAAAGGATTATCAGGATGCACAATAAATCAGTCATAACCATCATTGAATTAGAGAAAGTTGGAAACATATATACAGCTTATAATACCATTGCCATTATGCTCTGGCTACAAAAGAAAGAGTAGTTATACTTACAGTTTTTAAAGTACTTGAGAAAAATGTTGACAATCCTCAATTCCTATCCTAAAGTAATTTTAATAAATAAAAAAAGAAAAATGTTATTTACACCCTCTCAACAGTCAACAGCATTTGAATTTTAGGAACCCCCCGAGGGTTTATCAGTAAAAAAACATAACAGAAAACTTGAAAAGAGATTAATACATGCTAACAAAAACTGAACTCAGAATTTGTCCACAGTGATCAAAACAAATTTTTATTTTTATATATATTGCACAAATATATTGTTTTGGAGTTTGAAGTGTGACCAATGTCAGTTATTTTTGGAAAACAAGACTTGAAAAAAAGTGAGATGAAATAACAATTGGTAAAAGATGAAAATGAATCCCATTTTTCCCATTTTTTTGAAATCTAAAGGTTAATAATCAGACCATTTAACTGGCATCATGAACTATGATGAAGTTTTATTACATCTTGTTTGAAGGAAGGCTACCGCTATCTTTCACCAAATTACTTACTTAAACAAAGTACACCCCTTATCTAGCTAATTCAACAAACAAGTATACCATCTCCTATTTATGTGTATTTCCAGCCTTGTCTGAAAAAGTAGTATTAAATGGAAAATTCAAAACATAGATTGATGAATTTGAGAAACCCGTCATAATGATATGATAAAATTAAGATCTTTCTGTGATATTATTAATTAGTAAAGGAAAAAAAATGGCTATACAAATAATTACTAAGTATAAATATTAGTCATATATACGCACTTTTTATTTTTAAAATTTGTTCATATTTCACTTGTCATATATCCTCAGAACATATGATCCATATATATCATAAACCAAGATTATGGCATATCACAAATACAAGTATATAAAACAATCATCTTTAAGTGTATGTATGTTGTGTTTCTTAGCAATAAGCGTTAATTAACTTATTTCCTAGAAAACAATCTCATTGTTATAGGTAATGAAGTACATTATTTAAACCTAAACATCATTAGGTCATAATTCCACAGGAAAAATTAAAAGTTAATTTTTTAAGAACTAAATAAAACTGTGTTAATATTCATTATTTACCAGGGCTTCCCTTGTGGATATGTTGGTATCTGGGGCTCCATAGTTGCACTTCTGATACCTCTCAAGTGTTTTGAGCATGCTACAAATATACAGACATAAAAATGTATAATCAACCGACAATAAAATGAAAAATAAACTAAGGACAAGTGGTGCAACTATATGGAATTAATTAATTTATTAATTTGATGAAAATCATTAGTTTTATGTACTCTAGTGATCTTCAACAATGCATCTTATTGAAAAAATTAATTAGCCTAAAACACTTCCAGAGTATCTCTAACAAAATAAAAGAATCAAAAAAGGAAAACAAAGTATACAATTTTTAGAAGAGTAGTCATAGAAGAAAAACTATTTCAATCAACACATCTTTATAATTAGTGTGTATGTGTAGGGGTATAACATTGTCTAGAAGTTTTCTTTGCACCATTTTAGTAGCCAAACAAACCCTTAAGCTATCCAATATGGTTTTTAAGTTCTATAAATAGATTGCTCCAGTTTTCAATATTTTATTCCAAAGCCCCTACACATTTTACAACACCAAGTGTTTATATATTAATTAATGCACACTTGATTATGGACATTACATTCCAACCAAACCAGCTACATGGAAAAATGTGCTGAAAACAAGAGCAAGACCACAAATCAATTATGAAAATAAAATCACTCACCTACAGGCTACAACAACTACTAATTAAAACCCTTCAACATACCTATATTAATAACTGTCAAATGTAAGTAATTAATTAAGGGTAAAGACAACATATCATTATCAAAAAGATCTCCATTTTATAATTCCTTAAAATCATATCTTGTAGATCCCAAACCTTGTTTTCCCAACTTCTTTTTCATAATTCTCCCAACATAGTTAATTTTCTCCAAATCCCCAAATGACCATTAATTTCTTACAAAATGTCCTTCAAAACAAAAAATCACTTAGTCAAGTTTACAATGTGAACAAGGGGAAATTTAATGGAAACCTTAAAAAAAACATAATTTTATCCTCAGAGTTCATATGTAAGAAAAAACCAGAGATCCTATGGATATTTGGAAGTTTCACTGCTAAAACCCACAAGAAAACACAGAAACAAGCAAATATTCAAAACCTGCAGAAATATTCTTAACGTGTGGATTCAGATCTGCTATCAAGTATAGTTTCAGCTGATCAGAGACTCGATAGAAACGAAGATTTTACAGCTGATTTGAAGTGCAGGGAAGAAAAAAGACCTAATCTCTTAAGGATCACATCAAATCAAAGCCCTAGGGCTCAGCAACAGATGTGAATGTCTCAATCACAATCTTCACCGATTGATTAATTTCAGACGAACCAATCGGTTAAGAACCGAGGACGCGTCTTCGATCCAAACGAACCTACGATTCCTCGTCGAAACCACATCTCATACAGAAGAAAAAAATTGACTCGAAAAGCTCGTATTTATGACTGCGAGCAAGACGCAACACGTAAACCCTAAAATACACAGTACCTGGACACGATCGTCCCCAGAGATCCAGACAATCGACCGATCCATCCCCGAGCTCACGATCCTTTCGCTCGAAAGCAACGAACAGTAGAAAAAAAATGGAAAGCCGCAAAAATCGCATCCCGTTTGTTTCTCGGGAAAACGAAGGGAAAAGGCCGAAACAAGAGAAGAAAAAAAACCACGGATCTGATCTTCGAAAGCGATGAGCATTGGAAAAGGAAGAAAAAAACCGTAAAGAGACGAAACCCGCGAAAATCGCATCCCGTTTGTTTCTCGTGAAAACGAAGGAAAATTCGGAAATGGAAAAAAAGGCCGAGACAAGCTAGAGAAAAGCACGAATCGGTGTCTCGATACAACAGTGATCCAATACGATCATGTTTTTGCAGTTACAGATCTAAACACACACACAAAACACAAAGCCCCTCAACCTGCTAAAAACGCCGAGACATTCACCAAAACGGCAACATAAATAAACCTCCTTTTTCTCCCTTTTCACAAAACCACATTATATAAAATAAAATAAATTAAAAAAAAAAACTTGTATCAGATTTTGATTCATCAAATCGAACAAGGACGATCCAAAACCCGATTATTTTATTTATTTATTAATCAATTAATTTGATTTAATTTAATTTATATACCTTGAGCTGCTGCAGAACTCGTAGAGCTTGCCTCTATTGGAGAAGATGATGAGAGCCACCTCAGCATCGCAGAGCACGGAGAGCTCGTAAGCTTTCTTCAGAAGGCCGTTTCGTCGTTTCGCGAAGGTGACTTGTCTGTTGATTTTGTTCTCGATCCTCTTCAGCTCGACTCGTCCCCTTCCCATTTCTGAGCCCTAATTGAGATCCAGAGCTTCGAGATCGAGCAAAAATGGCTGATTTTTTTTTTTGTGTGGTTCTGTGAGCTCTGTTTATGTATTTATATGTTCATCAAAAGCTGAGCGTGGAGAGCTTGTCTTCTTCTTCTTCGGCGTAACCTGTGTTTTTAAGCCCTAATTCGAGCTCTTTGTCGCAGCTTTGTTTAGGACTGAAACAGTGATAAGGGGACTTTTAAGCAGGAGGGTTTGGTTGGGTGTGGTGCGGTGTACGGGTTGTTTTTGTTGTGGTTCCGTTGGATGGTTTTGTGGGGGAGATCGGAGGGTGGAGGTGAAAAGGTGAAGTAGTGGTGTGAGAGCTGAAAAGGAAGATTAGGTGGGACCGTGTGGATTGGTGTCCGTACGAGGACACGTGTCGGGAAATGAAGTGGGGGGTGAAGGCTGGCTCATATCCACCTGACCATTTTCGGGTTCGGGCAATCATGTGACTTAACCTTAAGAAGGTGAGTTTTCGTATGTTCCATGTCGTTAATTTACGTTTATGCCCCTACCTCTCGGTGTATGTTGCCTTAATTTCTTAACAAATACACCTTTTGACAAATGTATACGAGTGCGTAAAGTGTTACTCATTTTAAGCAAATGCGTAGGCATTTTATTCGCTAAGGAAGGATATTAACCAAAAATATATAGGTTACTTTAAGTCTTCGATGCAACGACCGTTGTCCAATCAGTGGTGGGGCAAGTTTTTTCAATGAGGGGCACCGAATTTTTCAATGATAATACGTGACGGTAAAAAAAAAATGAGGGGACATAACTACGAAACTAGAACGAATTAAGGGGGCAGTGCCCCCCGGACTCATGTGGCTCCGTCACTGAGTCCGGCCATGATCAGCCCGTTGCGATGAGGACCGTGGGTTCATTAATCGGACGCCGCCTTCCACCCATGCCGTATCCACAACCACCCCCACTCTTGAAGGCTGATCATGGCAGCAGAGGATTCCGGGGATTTTGACCCCGCTGAAGCGGATGCGAAGCTTGTCAAACGTTCTCGCTGGTTTCCATGAGACAACTCAGACACCACGGGATGCCCCAGAGAAACCGCGATATTCTAAACCTTAAACAATGATTGAAATCGGACTATACGCTCTTCCATATATAATTCGATGCGTACGTTTCATTCGCCATGAAAGATAACTTACAAATGATAGGCAATTTCCAAGCATCGAAACCATACCATGTATGGACTCAGCAAGGAACAATTTGGGGACATGTGTTTTGAGGTTGTTTCAGGATCATCCATATTTGCTCCTTCCGAATCGGCACTTGCACGAGAATGGAGGCACAAAACGAACTTTGGGTGTTGCGTTTTCGGTTCCTTACGTGAGAGTAGGAAGATACAAGTCGGACATGTTGATTATTACTCTTATTTGCATAGACATGTCTTGTTTTTATGATGCTCGTGTTAATTACGGGCACAATCGATTTAGAACATTTTGGTTTTGTTTGTTCTCTATGAGATATAAGTTCATCGGGAACACTAGATTATGTCTAGGTTAATTAAAGAAATGTATTTCCGTGTAAACTTAGTTTCTAATTTTAATCAAATATAGACACTAGATTATGTTCTTAATTAATGACATTTCTTTGTTCGTAAAGTTAATTTTTATTTTAATATACTTTACGTGTGACAAAACTTAATAGATAGGTTACACGTCCCCAGTGGTCAAGGTTCAAGCTTCCATGTGATAGGTATTGAATTCGATTTAGTTTGGGCAAATAACTATATTTATTGCAGATTTATGGAGACACCCAAATATTGTAATGTATATCATCAAATTTATCTATAATATATGGTACACTGATTCCTCTTTAAAAAAATAGATAGCTTACACATGTAAGACCGCTCATGACCTAATAGGCAAAATAAGAGAACTTTAATTTATTTTCAAAAAATGTATACAAAGTGAAACCGAACGAAAAATGTATGATACTTTTTTACTACTAAAATTAAAAGATACAAAAAATGAATATCTCGTAATTTTTTTTGTAATTATTCCTAGAATTTACAAATATTTGGATGGATATCTACCATACTGTGGATGTCTTTCCCTGAAATTATCCGGGTTATTATGCGCGACCTTTCACGACTTTTCCACTTTCTATTAATAAAAAGCTCGTTTGATGTACCCTAATAATATTGAAAAATTAGATTATATGATATTTGTTATCACAAAAATACTACAATCAATTAAAAAAAAACTAGTTTTTATTTAATCGAATAAAATTTACATAGCTTTGAGAATTTCAAGTATAGTCTTTATAGAGTAGGGTTGGTGTAGAAAGGAGCTACTTTATTGCATGTCATAATTACACCCTTGATTAGCTGATTAAGTGCCATTTACATATTATAATTACTCTTTAGATTCGATGGCATCATTGGAGAATTTTATGTGGTAACACATATGTAAAAAACTTCAAATATTTTATTAATGTGGTATTTAATTGGGGTGGGTTAAATTAATGCCAAGTACATATAATAATTAATAACTGAACTGTTATTTTGATGGCCAAGTGGCACAGTAGGTACAACCAAACATCTCTCATCAAATGCACGTTTAAATCTAACATATGATAGAAGACAAAAAAAGAAAATTTGGATCATAATATTGGACTTTTATGGGACATTTTGAAAAAAAAAGGGTTGATATGTAGTTGAATAAGTTTGAACTGATAAAAAAAATATGGTTTAATAAGTATTTTGATAATAGGATTTTTAAATTAAACCGTAATACTGAAATTACATGTTAAATATTTTTTCAATTAAAATACATATATTTCGATTACAATATAACAAAATTACAAGTGAGTTTCAAACTCGGTATTTAATTTTGAAAAGGATAATTACAAAAATGCATTATCATATATTCATATGTTGTAAATTGTTTAAATCTCATTATTTAATAGCGTTACAAATATATCGTGTACGTTTATTTTTAAATGATGATTCCACTTTAAAAAAATGCGTATTACTGACAAAAATCTAGAAATTTCATCTCCCTTATCCGACATTTCTGAGTACACGTTTGAAGAGGAAGAAAATAGAAAAAATTAAAATTTTATATTTCTATCTATTTCATTTTTTTTCTAAAAGTCATTCATTTTTTTAACAAATTTATGTACAATGTAATGAAAATGATAAATTTATGATATTTTGTATAATTGGGTAAAAAGGGTTATTACTATGACGATCAGAAAACCGGCAAACCGGCCAGCACCTCTTTCACCACCGATGTGGATATCACCAACTTCTAGAACGGTTCTCAATCGGTGTCGATTATGCTATCGGATATTCTCGGTCTGACGGTCGAAAGTTGACATCTCTCTATCGGTTATAACCAGCCGACATATATATTTATCCATTTTCCTTTAAACTATTACAAACAAGTACTTTAATATTCCTTTTTACCAATACCCTAATTTAAATTCTCACCATGATGTGAAATTCAACCTCTAAGAAAAGTAGAGACAAAAACAGATAATAGGGAGATGCATAACTGGCCATTTCCATATTTGGAAACTCAGAACACGCTAAGATAAAAGCTCTTTTTTTTTTCTTTCACTTTGAATTACATAATAATAATAATTATTAATAAGCAATTAATGTCCCTTTTCTTTTCTGCAGAGACAGTGGTGGTTCACACTTTATCCCACCACCTGCATAATTAGCACATTACTCAATATTCAAGAGCTACCCAAACTTTTTTCTTCTATTTGTTTCACAATCAAAGTATACAAAAATCTTCCTTTTTTGATCCAAACATCACACATTCACAAACCCATGTTTGTTTACCCAATAAATACCCTCACATTCTCACTTTCAACTGCATATTTCTCCCAAAACATACACAAAAAGCAATATAATTACTTTCATATATATTTTTCTTTTAGTATTTCTTTATATGATGATCCTGAGAATATTGAATTGTGATCTTTATATAAGAAATATAAATATTTAACAACCCAATAAGGCATTTTGGATGATAAGTATTCGATATTATTTGTTTTTAACACGAACACTAGAGAGCAAATAATTTAGAAATAGCAATGTATTGGGTTGTGTCTAAACTTTTTCTTAGAGCATCTCTAACCGTCATAGTTAGTAGTCGATATGAATAGTGATTTTATCGGGCTATATTTGCTTAACATCCTATTCTGATTTTAGTTTAGCTGGTCCAGTGTCGCAAATGGTGTGTCAAGTGGACACAACCTCTTTTACCCCTTCATCATAAGCAAATATTCCAAAAAAAAAAGGATCATTTGTTCATAAGGCGAGCGATTCGTTCAACCAACTCCAAAACCCTCTTATTAGGTTATTCTCCTGTTATTGAAGACGCTCTTATTGAATTTGAATCATTGTTACAATTTAATCAATGCACCAATAGTGGAAAGTTATCTCAAGAAATTATTATTCAAACTTAAGAGTAACATAAAATTTATAGACTTAGTATAGTATCAAAGAAAAAAACGAACAACAAAAGAAAATTCAAATAAATTTTTGTTTCGAATGCGAATAATTGATCCGAATTTATAATTTCCCTTATGATAAAGACTCATTTCAAACAATTCCGACTCAAACTTATATAAGTAACATAAAATGCATAAACTTTACTTTGACTTTTAGTTTTTGGGTTGGATTGGGTGTTTACATGGTAGCAGAGTCTGGTTCGACCCATGGCCCGTTTGTCACTTTTTCCTTGTGGTCTTCGGTCCATGTACAAATGTCCAGTACTGCTATGATCCACGTGTACATGTCTAGTTATACACGTGACGAGGAGTGTTGAAGTGTAAGTCTCACATTGAAAATGTATGGTCGTCGAACACTTGATAAACATATTATACGGTACCTTCACCCAACAATTTGAGCTTTTGGATTGGATTTTGTGTATAAAATCAGAAAAAAAGAAAAAGAAATAAGGGTTAAATTAAAATAGATTAGGTGATTTCAAAGTTATATTTGTAACATTCTCCACAAAATGGGGAGGCAAGTGAAAAAGTGTGGAATTTTTTTTTACAAGGGGAAGAGCAAGTGCGTGTGGGGACCACGAAAACGAAAGCGATAGAGCACATGGGCCTCGTAGAAGAAAGCTATGTTTCGATGAAATTAACTGTGCGGTGGTCCAACGTTCGCAGGACTTTGGAGTTAGTTGGCTGTGTTTTGATTGGGCCCCACACCCCAACAACAAAAGATCTAACTTAGCTCAAGTGTGTAACTTTTGAGATCTCTCGATATATTCATGTTGGTTTTAGTCTAATAAAAGTTTGGGTTGTTTTACATTTTTACCCCTTTGTATTTTGTTGGTTTGAGTTCGAGTATAATCTATCGATGATAAATCCATGACCTGTCTCGAAAATTATTCGTTCCATCCAATATCCATTGAATCGGGTGTGTTAAAGTTGAACTCACATCGGAAAAAATATAAAAATAAATAATAAAAAATTACTTACAAAAGTTAGGATCACCTTCAACTAACAAGATTGGTCTTTTTAGTTGTAGAAGTCTGACTCAATATCAAGTTTGATTTGCCCTATGAACTATTTGTCGCCTCAACCATGTGGCCTTTCGAGGGGAATGTTGAAGTTGAACCCACATTGAAAAAAATATACGAATGAAATAAAGGTTATGATCACGTCCAACTAACAATGTTGATATTTTAATTGGGGAACTGTGACCCAATATAAGTGGTTGTTTTAACACAAAGTATCCACCTAATCGGATGCGTCGCATTTTCGGTATATTTCAAGTTTTTTATAGTCTTGATTATCGGATATCCCATAACAATAATAATCTTTTAGTTGGGGAATTCCGATCCGATATAAGTGGTTGTTTTAATACAAAGTATCCATCGAATCGGATGTGTCGTGTTTCTGGTATATTTCAAGTTTTTCGTAGTCTTGATTATCGGATACCCCATAACTTCAATTATTTTTTGTAAATAAAACGATTTCATTTCCTTTCAAGCTTACATGAACTTTGTTCTTATTGTATACGATATTAATTTATTGCCATGACATGAGTGATGGGAGAAATTTTGTGTTTCGTCAAGTGAGTAGCGAACAAGTAGTGAAGTTACCAACGAAATGACACTTATCTTCTATCGGTATTAAATCGTCAATAACTCTCGAAACATCGTCTTTGTAAAATAAAACTCTTGAAACATCAAACATGCACACGACATCTACATACACCCGATCCACTTCTTTTTCGTGTGATGAAACATTTTCACATCGGTCACTCATTCACATGACAACTAAATGAGACGACATGCATCGTGAGTGACAAAATAGTCAAACCGAAGCAAAAATGATAGATCCTAATCTAAAAGGTGAAACCAAAAATATTGAAAATCTAGGGTATATCGGTCTTTCTATTGGGAAGGAAAACATACTAACTTTCTTTTGAGATAAACTTATCTTAAATGAAGTCCAATCCAACTTATTCAATTTGTTTAGATATTCCTTAAGTCGAATTATACGTGTGGGTCGGAAAATAATTTTGGTTGTTTTTAATTGTTGGACGGTTTTTTGTCCAACAATCTAGACAGGAACCGAACCGAATTTTAATTTTTAAAATAATAGAAAACTAATTGAACGATCATTTCTCACCCCCAAGACCGTCCACAACAGCGTCGAATCTTCGTCTGGTTTCGGCGTCGTAAGGAGCAAAAGAAGCGGAAAAGTTGACGTGTCGCCACCGATTTTCTCTCTCATGACGGTTCTCTCTCTCTTTGAGTCTGCAGATTCATCGATGTCGAAACACTCTCCTCCGATTCGTTCATCTCTCTGTCTCTCTCTTCCCTCACCGAATCTTCTCCTTACACGTGTAGATTCGACCCACCGAATCTGACCCTCCATTGCAAAATTCGCTGAATTCGACCCTAATATTTTGCTTCTTTCAACGCGGAATCGATCTCTGGATTCACCTCCATTGTTGACGGTCTAAACGGAAATTAGTCAGTACCATTGGAGATTAGATACTGAGTTATATGTGACAAAATGTTAAAGGTTGAGACAAAAAAGAACAAAAAGTTAGAAATGAGCAACGAATCATGCTTGCCAATCTACACCATGCACGCTTGTAACTGTTGGCAGAAACATTTAGGTGATCAAATTTAAGATTGTAAGGACAGTAAGCCATACCATGATGTTGCAGAGAGACAAAGTTTTAAGGCACTTGGCTTTCTGTCTCTAGCTTTTAAGGACATCGAGAGCCTTACAGCTGACTCAATAATGCCAGTACTTTTCGCCGGCTTCATCACAGTAAGTAGACGCGGATCGTCTCTAGATATTTTTGTTGACCCATATAATCAGGCGAGGTATTTTACACAGACTCACGAAATCCAATGAAGCTCCAACAGGGAAGCGGAACGTCGGAAGGAGAAGGTCGCGCCCCCATCTCGATTCGTTACAACTGATCGCCCTCCTCCATCAATTATTGCTCCTTGACTAAACCAAGCACTATATCTGGATATTCAGTGAGCCTTATAGGAGGCTCCAGTTGCAATTAGGCACTTATGGTTGGTTTCAGGTCGAGACGAGATTGGTTACTCTATTTTTTCTCGGTAGTCTATGTGTGTGTTGGCGTATATTTTGTTTGTCAAAACCGACTATAACTTAGTTACAGTTAGAGTTAGAGGATTAGTTGCAGGATTGTTTCCAAATGGTCCGCTCTCCCATTATTTTACTCTTTGTTTCTTGTCATAGTTGCAATTAATAAAATATATTCGTTCACTGAGAAACAAAATTAACATAATCTGACAATCGATTGAAGTTTCATCACTACATGTCTCTATCATATCAAAAAACCAAAGTGATATATTTTTTCATGTCAGATTCTAATAAAAACAGAATTAACAGAATCTAACATGAAAAAAGCTCCCACTATTTTTTAATAGTTTTTTTTTTAATTTTCAATATTTTGTTATAAAATGAGTATAATACATACTTGAATGATCACCAACCCCTTCATGTTCTTTCATTCAACTCTTCAACAAGAGGATCCAATTTAGGTGGACCCAAACACAACATATATTATAGGTGAATTTAATAAACTATCCTTTATTCTTATCCCTTTATTTACTCCATGAACAATCAACTTCAAAATAAATAAAGGGCTGTTTTGATATTGCACATTAATCATCATACCAATAATTTCACCAAGTTTTTTTTAGGATAATTCCATCAAGTTGTTAATGAACGATATATCAACTATTTTCTTTATGTAAATACAGTTTGGCAAAAATTGTCAGCCTCGCCGATTTCAATTAGTATCAGCGAGACGTCGTGGAGGAGACACGTTCAGTCCCAAATATGGGACGAGATTTGGTACAACCCGATTCCAAGTCTCCTCCTTTTTCCCGAGGACCTCCTCGACTGCCTGACATAATCTTCACCTCTCCCTCAAGGGTCTCAATTGTGGGACCAACATGTTTTTTAGACCAAGAGGTCCACCTGAGTCGAGTCGAGCATAGAAAAGTGAAAGAAGCAATAGATGAGCACCCCACGTGAAAAAAGATATACCCCTACATTGTTACCAAATTAACCGAGCATTTTAGATACATGACTAGCTTTTCGGGTCTATCTGAAACTTTGTCTCGCCCTTCAATTCTGTTACTAGTTATTTTTCATCAATAAAGATTCAAGTCAAGCTAAAAATAATAATACTCAACTACTTCGAATAAAATTGAATATGTATTTTTTTTATCTCATTGAATTTCTTATTTGTACCTTACTTCGAATTGAGCCTTTATCATAAAAATGTCTCAAATTGACCATTCACAATGGGCTATAAAAGTTGGTAAGTTTATTCCCAAGTGTAGAAACCTTGTCTAAGGTTAATTACAAGAAAAACAAAGAAATATGACGTCACGTTTGACAAATCACCTCAAGACAAAAAAATAAAAAATAAAATAAGACATCAACCCGTTGTTGTTGGGCGGTGGGGACCACGAGAGGAAAGATCCAACGGCTGAGATTAACTACCGTGGGGAGCTAATCCGAATGTCACGTTCGTTACCTTAAAAAGTCAGGCACAGTCAACGTCAAATATGGTGACACGTGGGAATAATACCGATTATAGCAC